>DWQX01000090.1:0-64690 GCA_018245475.1 Pharmacophagus antenor
ATATTTATATATATAATAAAAATACTCGCGTCTCCATTTCGATTGTATTCATTATTTTCAACTATTTACTACAATCTCAACATACTCTTATTTTTTTAAAAGAACAGGCAAACGCGCGAGCGGTTCATCTAATAGAAAATGGTCACCGTCGCCCATAGACAGCCGGCACAGTCGAGGAGTGGCAACTGCGTTGCCGACATTTAAAGAAGGAGTATGCTTGTTTCTTGTAGGGCCCTAAGTCGTATCGATCCGGAAATACCGCTGGCAAAATCTAATTCCACAGCATTGTTGTACGTGGTAAAAATGGCGATTGAAACGCACAGTGAAAGATTGCCAATCATCCAGATGGTGACGAGGGAATTTGGTGTTGTGTCGTGTACTGCGATGGTGGAATACGGCGCCTGGAATCAATAAAATATATTATGTAATAATTTATAATTCAATTTAAACGTATAACACATTCCAATTAAAGTATCCACAGGAAATATATGATTTTTTTATCATTAAATTGTGATAGTTTTAGGTTTTGATTACAGATAATATTTATATATACATTATAAAATTAAAAAAGTAATTTAAAAATATTGCTGTGCGGCGAAAATTATCCGAAAATGTATACGTATTAATTATGGTATAAATCTTAATAAAAATAAGTTTTACTATCCCAATAATAACCACGTAACAAGTATAGTTTTGTTAAATTTAATATCCTTTGTAAATGGTTTCATAAAAATTATAACGTAAGAATACATTTGAATTACATCACCGGTTCCTATATTTTGATGCCAGTATAATAGACAAGTTACACAAAACCTCTGTATAGCGAAAGAGAATTTTCCGACTAAAGTAACTGGTTGCGAGTACAGAACATAATAATCTTCTTACAGAACAAGAAGAGACGTGAACGCTATTGTTTCGTTGTTGATTTGAAATAACTAAATATACTCAAATTATTATTATTATGTTTACTGTAACATAAATTGTGTTTTTTATGTAACTTACATTATACCAGCGTTTTATATATTTAACGCATACTGTTCACATACTGATACCTGGTCTCAAAACAGATAACAATGGGGAATACTTCACACCTATTACGTTACATCCCGCTTTCATTCATACGAGTGACGCCACATACAAAGACGCCAACATAAACGTCAATAACTGCAGCGGCTCTTTTCAAAAATCGAATGGTCTTCATTTTCTTTCTCCACTGCCTGTATATGATGTATTAGCCACGAATTAGGCAGCCAGTCCCTCATCCTGACAGAACATTATTTTCTTTGATCTTATCTGTGCTACATTCACACGATGACAAAGAGTCAACGCCCATAATTTGTGTGTGGCGCACTTGGGTGGCTAAAGCCCGCAGGAAAACTTATTTGCTCATAATTTCTTCATAAAGTGGTTAAGTTTTTGTTAGTAATTTTTATGACATAAGTAACAATATTATAATTATTTAGTTAATTTTATTTAAGTAATAACACTAGTAACCTAAAGAACAGTCAAACTATATTGATATTACATGTACTAGTATATCAACAGTGAACATTTGAGTTGTATACTTAAATGTCATGTTTTAAAACTGTTACAAATACGAATAAATTCGCAAAATAAATATTCGTAAAAAGTATGTAGTTATAATAAGCAAGTATTTACCCGATGAATTTAATTTCAATCTATGTATTATTTATCGACGTATTGAGGAAGCAATTGATAACAAGTTGCAGATCTGTCATCAGGTAGAGCAAGGACGGTCGCAATAAAGTATCACCACCCACCGGTAGCATTATAGTTTGGTTTCGCGACAATAAGACTAAGAGTACTTTCGTTTAGAGACAATAAAATGAAGTCACGGAGACATGTCTCTTGTATGAATAGCGTTGTTTGTGGTTTAGATTCCACGCAGGCTGCGTCGCGGGGGTCGCACAGCTACCGGACAGTAGTGAGTTGTTTCCTTTGTTCATGTGACGGCATGCGGTCCGAAAATGTGGTCGGCTGTACACTGAAATATTTTGTTCTCCATAATCAAAGCATTTAGCAAGGTTACCATGACGTATTGTCGGTTAACGAAGCCAACGTTACGTGGTATACCAAACCGAAGAGTTTTAAGACAAATGATTTGTGGTGCTTTAAAACTCATTATTTGATCCGTGGCACCCCTAAATAATGTTACATATAGCTTAAAATCCTAACTTCACTTTAAATGGTTACTGTGTAACCGCTACGTGGATGACTTGTCCACGTATATCATTTTTTATCTACAATCAGCTAACACTGCTATAATTTCATTATGATGTCAAATAACAACGAGAGAGGGAAGTACTTATTTGCCGTATGGCATGTAATGCGTATTGGCCCACAATATTTTAAATCTTAATTGTTGACAGCCGAAACAGTAATGCTATTATGGCGACAGATCAAAGTGGAAATAGTGGCTATATAACATTAGGCTACGTTATCCAAAAGTTCACCGCTTATTTGCTCCCGGAAGCGCATCAGGAAACAGCGTGCATGTATAAACATTATTTCAAATAATAATTTCAATTGAGATATATTGCGTAGAGAATCCAACATTTTACAGAATTCACGTAAATGCTTACAGACAAGCAATCATTGCCCAGTAGAATTACAATAATCGAACTACCATATTTTCCTTAGAAGTTAGTCGAATCCATACACGCTGTAATAAAAATACTTTCATACAATATAATAAATGTAACAGTTTTCCATCTTATTCTACCACGCGCTGGAGAAAAAATATATGAAAAGAGTTAAATATAGCTATTTCATATACCTCAAGAAAAGATCTGAAGAACTGTCTGCCTACTAAGCGTGTTCCTTTTTCAATTACGTACAATACCGTAATAATAAGTTATTATTATTAATGGAAATGGTACGATCTACGTTAATAATTAACAATTATTAATGATTGTAAAATAATATAACATGTCTACGGACTAAGAGCTTTCATACAATACTATTAAGAGAAACTTTTCATCACCTTTCCGGGAACATAGTTAACGGTTATAAATCTATTTAATTGCCTTCGTTTTTAAACTAAAAGTTTTTACTGTATATTTTAGGGTGCTACCTCCTGCGGCTTCAGGAGCTGAGTTGTAAAACAATAAAAATGTCTTGTTGTACTGTTACTCCCTTTGTATGCAACAACAATCGCTGGCATTGGCCCTAACTGCCCCTTCTTTGTTTCGAATGACAAATGAAGACGCGGAACAATACAAAGTTTGTCCTTGTTAGTGGATGAAATATTTGCCCCTTCCTGCAGATCGGCACTAATTTACTATTATGCAATCTTATTACGTACTCGTATATGACTTTTTCATTAAATATATTTTATATATATGTTAACATAGTTAACTAAATAAAGGTCTATCAAGATTATATCGACAAAATGAACGGTTCTGCAAGAAATGGTGAGATAAAGGCGACATAGTTCTTTAGAGCGTGCTATATATAATAAATGCTTATCAGAGCATTTCAATAAATATTTAATAAATTTAGAGCAACACGAGGTTAGCTAAAGGTAATCAACAGACTCAACAGACCTACTAGTATCTGAAGAGTATGCTCTACTGTTACTTTTTCATTTATTAATAAATTCACTAGATAACTTTAAACTTACAAATACATGGTGGATATGGTGACATAAAGATATTTGACAATTATAAAATTTTTTGACTGAGTAATTTACATCAATTATCATAACTTTTTGAGTAAAAACTTCAGGGTATCTAATTCAATAATAATATAATCCTGGAAAACATCTTTCATATCTGTAGCTAACGCCATGTTGAAATTTTACTAACTTTTCCCTTAACAAAAGTTCCTAAACACGGTTTACTTATAAAGTACAAGTAAGTATTGAGAGCTAGTGATATTTTAGCATAAAATCTTGATTTTTATTTAAAATTCGTATCAAAATTACAATCTAGTAAATAATAAAAGATGTACTATGAGTAGAAGTAATCAATTATAGCCCGAATTTCTGCCACAAACAAAATGGATTTTATAGGCGGCCATTGTTTTCTCTTGTACGAATAAATGTGGTAAGTAGAAATATCTTCACAGCAAATACTTAATTGTCCGTGAGGTAACGAATAATTATCAGTTATCCGATTAGTTCCGATGAATACGTAAAAATTATATTGCCACTTAAAACTACCACATCGAAACACCTGCAAAATGTTTTGCAAAGCGATGAATCGTAACGAGTGAGTATTTATTCAAACAATCATTTGCGGAAAAATTATTTAACTATAAAATTTATTGCTTTAAATCAATACACTACATTTCCTTATTGAATACCGTGATGTATCATCGACGTTCAGAAACGTATGTTTAAGTATTCATTGAACCAATTAACATTTGATTGAGACTTCTAACGTAAGCGATATTATTACTGTAGTTTATTCTACGTAAAACTAATATTATTGTGGCTGCATTATTTTGTTATTAACTTACGTTCTTGTGACTAATAATATTTTATCAAATAAACAGTTGCACTAAACCATTGTCCGAGAAACAATAAATATCATCTTGTAAAGGAGCCATTAAATATAACACCTTAATAAATGTTTGTAAACATGCAAAGCCATCCCACTGAGCGGACGCACTCCCTGCAGGCTACTCGTAGATTATTCTGAAGACAATACGCGCGACTAATAGACGTCTATGACTCAGTTACTATAAATAAATCATTGTCCCATCAAACAGGCGACTGTACTAACAGGAATCAGCTAGCAATTGTTGTATCCTCTATGTTAAACCAGAGTAATGATTCGTTCAAAACATGCGACCTAATGCTTTCGTTTAAAGGGTCGCCGTATGAGGCCTGTAGGCGTCGAAAGTTATTGCATTGTTTAACGACAGATAAAAAAAACGGCGTGTCGACACCCTCGTTCCATTTGTTTGGTACCCAATTACAATTCCTCGCGGACTATGTGAAACAAAACACTCGGAACGAATGTTTGCTCTATTGAACGACCCAATGCTAAAGATTATGAAGGCCGGTATTTCCAAATAACGTGTTCTATTTATTAATACGTGTTCTATTATATATATTTCAAACACTTTGGTTTCTTTATAAGAATTCATATATTTAAAACAAATTTACGTAGATTACGTTAATTTTGTAAATAACAAACAAGCACAATTTACAGAACAGACAATTATACCAGAAATTTGATTACATTATAAATCTGTGCAATGTTTCCATAGTACCTTTAATACAATGTCCTGTTAAAACCCGCTATACACCCAAGTCAAATGTTCAATTAAGTCTTACATTTAAAGCATAACGATGACTGTAGACTGTAATGAAATGACTTTCTGACTCAGATCCAATTTGCATAAAATATTATTCGAATATATCAAATATGCATAGTGACGGAAGCACCGTGGCGCATTGGTTTATCGTTTGCCTTGCAAAACGAGGTACCGGATTCTATTCCGATACAAAATGTGTAGTAGGGTATGGATGCCTGGCTAGCTACCACCATGTCAAACAGCCGCCAAAATAACGTCAAATTTGAGGACCCGAACATTCTGGGCGATCACACTGCACTATCTACTGTAGTAAAACATAGAAACATATATATAGTGAAGTCACTTTATCGGGTATAATTAAATGAAAAATAGAAAAGTTTACTTCACATATTAATAATATGCATCGTTTATTCCATGTTATAAAGTATCATTATTTTAAACTAAGTAGCTAGTCGATAGTTCGAACTAACCTTAACAATGCAGTAAACAACTGATTAAAGGAAAAAAATTGTAACCGATCGGGTGTTAAAGTTAACAGTTTTTTGGTCGAGTGATCACCGGACATGCACGACTTTCGCATTTGATGGAGAATTCTGTGGACATTCGGACGGAATGCCGCCGAATCATTTCTCGTGAGAACGGCCAACACAGGCAGCTGATGGGACCATGTCAAGAGCCGTCATCAAATATTCCCCGCTTGAATTCGCCAAACAAATGCTTTAGTCACGCTGCTAATTGTTTTCGGAAGCAATTTTACTAAGTTGAATGTCTTCTGGAATATGAAAGTTTACGGCAAAGGTCCTGAGAATTGTGTCAGCTAGATTCTCCAATTGACTTTTTATAAATATCTTATGGGATTCTGATCCTCGCATGAATCATAACAGAAAATATGCGCATTTAACATATTGTTCTCTTGGTCCAGTAAAATCAATATGATTTGTCATGCATTTTGTTTTAATAATCAATAGCCTATTACAATTTTTATTCTCTTTACAATTTAGTAGCTACCGTTATATTTAAGATAGATTACTATAAAAATATAGCAAAAGAAGTACAATATTTTCAGTGTGGAAAAAAATAAGTAAATTAAACTATATACTAACCATAATTAGAAATTAATTATAAAGATATTAGAGCATTTCTTAATTCCTAACAAATCCTATTAAAAAAAAACAACGAACGTAAAAGCAAAAAAGACAACATAATAAGTAGATTCATGTGAATCCGCGAATATTATGTTGTCTTCTTATTTTAGTGTTAATTATATGTATTATAAAAAGTCATTATGAGCCGACAAATAAGAATTATAAAAAAAAATACCGTTTAAAATCAATTGTGATTTATCGACAAAAAGATAGGAAAGGCTAATGATAATTAATCAGCACTTCCTCTGAATGTATTTGTCAAACAACTTGTCGTAGACGTCGGTGACTATCCTCAATCACGGAGCCGCGGTGTGTCGAATGTAAGTCGCCATCGGGCCGCGCCACGTGCGTGCACTATGCGCTGTGAAAATCGATCGGATCCCCTTTTGAATTTTCCGAAAAACCTTACCAGCCGATGGCCGATTATCAACGATACTCGACGACCCGAAATCCGAAACCCACGATCCACCTGCGATCACATCCAATCCGAAATAACTGTCGCTGCCATTTGAAATTTTAATTGTCCGACAGTTAGTTGTAATTCAATTTCGTTGTGATTTTCTTTCTCACGCATTGTTGTATGTGAACGTAAGAATTAATACAACTATTCATTATTCGTTACGCAAATACGATTCATCGAAATATTTAAAACAAATTGTACACAGTTTTTATAAAATTCCTTCTGTAAACGCCGCGGAGTTTACCGTAACTTATTGGACTATGACTCGATTTTATTAAAAGAATGTACGACGTCAATGACGTTAGATCTCACATTTTACGACTACATATAACTATTATTTGTTTTCCTTCATCGACCATTAGAAATAAATGGAAATATATAACAAGGTGTTTTTAATGAAGAACTAAATCTTTAACAAAACTATTTGATTTTAAAATTTATGTTCGATAATTATAAAGTAATTATACAGTAATCACTGAACGACTAATTTAAATTAAAGTTTAATGTCAAAATTATAATGCGAATATGGCGAGCTGAGTTTAAATTTAATAGATAAAACTAGAATATTGTGGTACCAGAATAGATTAAAATTAAACATAGTCATTATTAGAGTTCAGAGATCATTGTAATTGTAACTATAACTTTAATATATATAAACTACAACAGTAATACCGATACATCGATCTATACAAACAGTCCCGCAAAATTTTTTCCAACAGATTTGATTCGTTATGTCCAATTAAAATAGAACCGCGACATTTCTGTTCCACAACTATTTTCTGCTAACCACTGGAAAGTCGGCGACTGGTAATTTCACCGATAAAAATAATATAATTTGTCTACTTCAATGCGATTGTTATCGCAACATATCGTGTCGTGTCGATATAAGTAAATTGATCTAACATTGTGATACACTATGTTGATGCAATCCTGTTATTTACTCAGTGATTTAATTTACTTAACATTTCAAGACCATTAATTATCAAACGTTATTCCGTTCATTAAATTAAATTTGTAATTATAAAAGCGTACGCTATATTTAATAAACAATCTAAAGAAGTATACATCCTTGAAACATTTAGAAACATACATTTTTAGTAACTTCCTATAAGCTTTTCTAAATTATTTAACGTACTAAAATATTTAAACAATTTCTTTATACAAGTTAAAACGCGATTACCAGGGTTTTTTCGTCAAAATTTACTTGATTCGTGTTACAAATGGAAGTTTCGAACTAGAAGCAACAAACACAGTTCCCACGCGTGTGGCTTACTGGTATTTTTTTACATCCAAAAATTCAGTATTAAATAAAACTAAGCACAATCTCACGTTTTCCATTCGCCTTCTTCTCAATAGATAAGTATTGAATCAGCTTAGTCACTGATTTCGCTAAGTAGTATTACTAGTTTCAAAAGAAATATTTTATAACGAAAATAGCCCAAAAATCTTGTCTTTCATTAAAATATATAATTATTAACTTATGTTCAATGAACTGATTTAAATATAAGTTTACAGAGAGATTCAATTTCAAATATCCGTGCAATTATTTTTTAATAATCTCGTCTAATTAAAAAATGTAAGTATATTTTTGCACAAATAAACATGTTTTATATTTATAGATATTATATATCATATATATTACACATTACATATTTTATAACATCCTTTTTCTTTAATTTCTTAATAGAATAATTAAATTATTCATTGAAAACACTTGCGCATGACAATGAGACTATAATAAATTTAATCAAACTTGTACGTTGTCTTAAATGGTGGAGCGTGTGTTTGACTATTTAATTATACCCCATGCAGCGTACAAAGACGTCAACCATTGTCAATACGTTATGATATATACCTAGCTCCTGCATATGTCATAATTCTAAGAACACTTTCGCAAAATTTATTAGACTCAAATTGTGACTTTACATTGTGTTTAACATATTTTAGACTGTAAAAAACTGCGATATGCTTAGTGTCATGATATTTAAAGGCATATTCTTAGTAATGGCCTCATGTAGGCTGTCGATAATAATAAAGCTACATACTACCATTAGTAAGCTAAAATACTTTCATGAAATTAGCTTTGACATATTTGTTTAAACTACCTCCATAGTAATTTAAAACTTACTCTCTGATACGGATGTACCAGGTCCACGTTTCCGAGGTCATGAATGAATAAATTAGCTTAGATTATAAAAAAACACGTTTTTTCACATACTTCTGTCTACCACCTTCGATGTAAATTTATTGCAAAAACAGCATAGCTGTGTTCCAACAGTCATACATTCGAGAGTATTCTGCGCGAACACGTTACACTAACTTAGGCCTCTGTCACTTAACATGATGTGTAAATTGAATTAGCTTATTGTTAATAAAAAAAATCATTAAAACAAGGTTATTGGTTATCATTTGAAGTACAGTCGTAAAATCTAAATAATTCAAATTATTAAAATATGAGCAGCGGTTGTATTCTTCTAGTACTCGTAATCATTGATTTATAGCCAACTCGTTGCTTATAATCTATTTCCCATGACAAAGGACTGACGCGAGTGTTATGTCATCGGTCGACTCAGTCACGATTAGCCTCCAGTCATCTAGAGGTATGATTATAAGGTCTGCAACTGTTATACATAACCTTATTAATGACAATTGTACATAACAATGACGCACCCACACAAACCTTGGCTTAGAATCTGTTGAGAACAATTACTAAGTGCAAAATATACGTCTAAACTTAAAGAAATGTGTCCAATGAAGCGAATGACCCATCCGGTTTAAAAAAAATAGTACTACTCAATACTAATTTATGGCAAAGAAAAGAATAATGATTATAAATTTATGTATACCCTCTCCGATAACCTATCACTTTAAACAATTTTTAACTTCATCTATGTGGAAGTAAGGTACAATGGTAATCAAAAGAAAGTAATATAAACTTCAATTTATTTTTAATAAAGTTTTCGACAAAGTGCTTACTAAGTTAAGTTAAAAATCTAGGTGCTATAAGTACTTTAATAATAAATACAACTATATTAAGAAATCACATCATTTAAGGCAAATGTAATTGACAAACATTACGTTTTACTTCATACGATATTTTCATTTTTCTAATAACAATTGGATTTTTTTTAATTATAAACACTCAGGCATATATTGTGTAGGTAATAAACAAATATTATTTTTATATATAAACATATACACGATAGGATTAATACATTTTAGCAAATAAAATATAGGAACAAGTACTTTATATCGAACTAATTGATATATGAAGCTCATTATACAAAACTATAGCTAAATTAGACTATAAATTAATATATATTTATACTCTTAATAAATCAATTTGTACACTATTTTTTTAAAAACCGTTTACAAAATATTTATTTTATTAATTTACATAGCTTTTTAATTAAGTAACAATTACAATCCAAAAGGCACAAAATCATAAGCTCTAACACTGGTTAAGGCATTTTAATATAGTTTTAGTAAGAGATTTACATATAATACAAATTTTCTGCCGTTACTCATTGTCATATGTTGCATACATAAATGATAATTGTGTTAATGCACTCTACCCATATCCATTCCCCCAAGTTGTCCAAGGTAGGGGTATCCAGATTTTGCTTCAGTGGGAGAATGCGCATGCGATGCATAATGTGACGGATTAGTACCGAAAAACGAACTGCAACAAAAAAAAAAAGCAACACGATTAAAAATATTATTAAAGTCAATTCATCCACATCTCTAATTTCCTACAGCCCGTAAGAACGAATGCATTCGAAAACGAGTAGTACAGATGATCAATTAATCAAAATGTTAACTATCGAAATTATATTTTGCAAAAATCTTTATCAAACACGACTTAATTATTATATTGGTGTAATTTTTAGATAAACTCCTTAAACTAAAAGTCTACAGCTACTTGAAAACTTTAATAAAAAGTAAAATTTTATGTAGGATTTGTGTAGTACATGCAGTTCATCGATTATATTTCCCAAAACTTCAAAAAAACAAAAAGTATATTTAAAATAAAATCAATTGAATAACAATCAACTACTGATCAAATATATTAAGCTCTCTTAAATTATTCGTTTAATATAAATTAATTACATGAAATGACAAACGCTTACAATTCAACAAATGATTCAACAATTCAAACAATTATTCAAGGCAAATAATTTGAGAAATTTTTAAGACAACAAAAATTACGTGAAAATGTTTAACATTTATCTAATTTTCTTTCAAAGCAAGATACCTATATGTCCGAGTCAGCTGTTACGAATGACTACTATAAACCATAATGTAAGACACTAATCATAGCGTAAAGCCTTGGTAGCACTTCGGACCATTGTAATTGTAGACCACCGAAATACGTAATTTTAGTAAAGGTTGAATACTATACTTGAAAGTACCGTCAGCGTAATCAACAAGAACGATTTCTGTCTATAAGTCGCAATTAATAACAATTATATTACATTTAATTTCTGTTATGTTATTATTTTAAAATGTAAATATTTCATTTCAACTAAGCTTCTCTTTCATCATAATGTAGAATATTTGAAATTTTATTTAAATTTGTAATTTCATATAATAGACTAAATTCACAATACTTTTACTGGTGGAACTACCTTTTAGCTGTCTGCCTAGGCAGATACCATCGCATCACCTATTACTGCCATACATTAGCGAATTGCAAACATTGCCATGTATGCGGATTGGACGAATTTATGGTAGTGTAACATTACGCGAGTGCCTCAAATTGGTTTATGTTCACGTGCATTTTTTTAATAGGAACATTAAAAATCTATGCCAGTAAACAGTCATTTTCGTTGTTACGTATTATTTGATAACGTGATTCTGTATTAAGGAAATATAAATAATACCTGAAAATTAACATTTATGTATATATTATGGAACAGGTGAAGCAAAAGATTACACAGAAATCGTAATTAGCATACTAACTACATCATTACCGAGTGCTGCCTAAATTGATTAGCGAAACACACGCGAGAGTATTCATGAATTCAACGGAATTAATTATTAAATTAAATGAAAACACAAAATCATTTTCATTAAATATCATCTATTCTATTCTTATTTTCGATAACCAATGACAAAAACTTTTCGAATTATAAAATAATTGCATTTTCTAATTCATAGGTTCCTGTAGTACAGTCGGTTTAGTTCGAAAAACACAAAAGAACATGGTTCACTATCTACAACCTCTTTGTCACTTATCATCAAGTGAAATCGAGGCCAAGTGTTAGCCCATAACCGATAAAAAACAACAATAGAAGAATTATCATAATTCTACAAACATTCTCATTATTATCTTAGAGGGATATCAATCTTTGAAAAAAATAATTTTATGTCAATAAAGCAAGATATTTACGTCATAGACATTTCGGCAACTTTTTACTATGTAAACTTAAATTAAACTTCATAATTCTATTAAAACTTCAAAGTTTTGTACCTAACAGTGATTTTCTCACAGCTGCGTCCATCAATCATTTGTTACTAAGTACGTCGAACAAAAGCATCGAACGCGAGCGATCGATATAAAATAACCAATAAAAGGCCGCTCGGGCAAGCGGACCCCGCTGCAGTTTAGGAAGTCGAATGCAAATAGCTGCAGATAAGTTTTAATACCAGCCTCGCGTTAGTTTAATGCTCGGGTTCACTGCACTAATGTCACGTTCGGCCTCTCATTAATTGCCACTACGCTCGCTACGGGCAACGTGTGTTTATCTGTTTTCCGCAATGTATGAGTATTGTGCTGGAAACTGTATACCACGACCTACACATTGTATGCAATTTCAACGATAGGAAGACAATATGACGGTAACTACTGATTGGTTCGTAGTGGAAAGAGCGGATCAAGTGTATGATTCAACACGTCAGATAGATAACTTCACTTAGGGTAATGGAAAATAAATTATGAGTTATTGTTTTATTACTGTTCGTGATGTATTTGAAAATTTTACAATTTAAATTTTAAACTTTATGTTGTTTGAGACAGAAATATATCAAAAAGTTAAATATTCCTTTCAGTTCTAATTAAATTAATAATGAAAAACAAAATTAATAACGGGTTTTTTAAATGACCTATGGATGATAATCTCAGAAGTAATTGATATATATTAAACAGTAATGTGAAAAAGTATTATAAATATTTTTTAAAATATGCCTGATTTTGAAAACCTAGATATAGTAATTATTGAAAACTTAAATATAAATTTATTTGGTAACTTGAAATTAGTACCAAAGTATTTGTGAAATATAAAAATGGGCATCCAGAGGCACATTTGAAAGCAAAAGAATTATGGGAAAATTTGAAGGAATTAAGAGAGAATAGAGCCACTAAAGTCACGATTCAGGGCTATGCCAGTTTTAAATAAATAATGCATTATGCAGATCATCTATTACTTCATATCGTTTTAAAAGTGATGTGTAAACTTTTTTGTAATAATTTTATAATATTCATCAACATACTTTCGTCCTAGCCACTGTTAACCTTTTAGATAAAAGAAGTAAAACTAAATCAGATCTCCAAAAAGTACATTCGTCGTATCTAAGAATACATAAGGAAATAGAAAAAAATAGATAGTTGATTCAAAACCGTCAGTAAGGTAACAGTGATGAGCGCTTACATCAGTCGATGTTACATAAAGAACTGCATAAAATTCAACACCATATAAACGTAGCCCATATGTTACTAGAATGTCAGTCATTGTGCAAAGCAATATATCGTGTGTGGTCCAATGTAAGTTTTATAGTCTTGCTTTGTCTCGATAACATAGATAAATGTCGTCGCAATTTAAAATACAAAGCAACAATGAGGACGTAACATTCTCCTGCGACAAATTCACCGAAGATATTATTAAATGTAAAGCGAAGCTCTTTTATAATATACGTTGACTACTCAAAATTCACCTTTTTGATTAATAATCAATCAAATACCTCTATAAATTTCGCAACCCTGTACGGTTCACGATCGCATCGTGTATTACGAAGTGCGGGCTATAATAACCACCCGCGCGGCATATAATGGCCGACTTCTTACTCTCTTAATTGATTAGCGGCCGCTCCGGCTAATGATAAAGGAAGGTGAAAAGAAATAAAACGAATGCGCTCCGATTTGCGATCGGGGCCCACTCCGGTCGATAGCCACTGGACGTTATACGCTAAATGTACAACCTTCAGTAACATTGCAAGTAGAAATATCCCATAGACGTCGGTATAAATTAGAAGCTATCATTAATCATCATAAATAAGAGTATCATTCTTCGCTATAACTATGAAATAATTTAAATGGTCGTCAAGACTCAAGTTATATTATAATTGTACACCCAACTGTAATATCCGAATATCTAAATAATTCATTTACGTAGCCAAACATCAATATTTCATAATCTTTTGATAGACAGGGATTATTGAGACATTAAAGTTCATATCATTACAAAAGATTGATGTTCGGTTTATATTCAAGCCGAGACTAGAAAGTGAATAAACGTACCTATAATTTTCTGGCCATGCACCGACTTCAGGCAGCTTGTTTTGAGGATGTCCACTGAGTTGCCTCGCAGTCCAGTGATTGTGAGCTGACATGGCGTGTTCTTGTTTCGAATAATCTCCATAACCATAGGGATGGGATATACTTTCACTTGGATTTGCATAAGCAGAATGCTGGTAAGTTATTCCACTGGTTTGATTTGCTGTTGGACTGCTAGTAATAGGGCTCGTACTGGGAGGAGTAGTATCTGACGCAGGCTGCAAAGATGTGGGAAGTTCCGAAGAGTGTGAGAGCGGCGTTAAGTTTCCTGATGGGAACGAAGTAGACGTAGGTGGATGAAGTGATGAGGCAGCTAAAGCTGACTGACACACCGAGGGTGTTAAAGTTGACTGATGTAGTGAAGGGGCTAACGCCGAATTCAATACCGAACTTGAGCCTAAAGCAGACGAATAAGACTGCTGCCAAGATGCACATTGGGCATTGAACGTTGTAGGAGGTTCATATTGCTGATGAACAGAGGGGAATGCAGACTGTAATGACATTGTATTAAAAGCGCTAAGTTGTTGAGAATTGAGTTGTTTGCGAAGGCGTGCTCTTCTATTTGAGAACCAAACCTAAGAAAAAATATTTATTTCCTTCGATTATGCTTCCCATTACAGTTATTAAAAAAGTATATATTACTAATAGACCTAAATTGTAGTATAGTTACAAAAGATCGTTACTCGTTATAAGAATGTAAGGGTGTATATTACTTTTCACATTAGGCTCATAACAAAAAGGAGTTATTAATTAAACAAAAAGTTTTGAAGAAACGGTAGCGCGGCGCAACATATGGTGGCTAGCGTTCGTTGTTACAACAATTAATTTTGAGGATAATTAAGGTATTTTTACTTAACACCAGCTTCATTCATTTAAATATGATTAGATGTTCATTAATAATACATTCGATAGTAATTTTGCTTCATGTAATTGATAAGCCTGCTCACCTGGACTCTAGCCTCCGTAAGTTTTGTCTTCTGTGCTAATTCTTCTCTCGTATAAACATCAGGATATTGAGTTCTCGTAAATGCCCGTTCTAAAGCTTCGAGCTGGTCTCCGGAGAAGGTTGTTCTTGATCTTCGTTGTTTTCGTTTTAACGTTATACCCGGCTCTGACTCCGTATCTGAGTCTTCACAAGATGAGGGACCTTTTAGAGATAAAATAAAAGTTTTTGGCATCTCCATCTACATATGTAATATATAAATATAATATTTAAATGATTATATACATTAACGTTTTATATTATTAATCGTAGAAATGTTTTATAATAGCTTTAATCTTGTCCACAAGTTATTGAAGCATTCTTTTTATTATTATAAACGAGCATCCTGTTCATTACATTACACGTACGTTATTAAGTTACTATCGGGACCACACGCAGATCCAATTAAATTTAATGTAACTTCATTGTTTATATACACTACAAAGAATTTTGAAAGGAGATTATACTTTTTGATGGTCCATTATTGGTCTAAGGTATACCATATGCTGATGTCTCTAGCCAAGTTCATCGCCAGGTTCAATAATCTAAGATTGAGAAAGCCACGAAATGTTTTAGCGTATAAGAGCGAATAAAGGGACCGCTTTTCCACTGTAGACATTACTTTAGCCGCGCACAACTTAATATGCATAATCTTATCGCAGCGCAAAATCTCTCCGGTAAAACCGCACTCCGTCGTTGAACCGGGATATTAGGAGCGCCATTTTATATTGGATAGCTATACGGCACAAGACGTGCAGTACGGACAGATTGTCGTAATGCAAGCCTCGCGGCCAAACGCGATGGGATAATAACAGCTTTGGGTACTAATTTCATTTTTATAACCTACAATTTACGAAGCCGACACAAGGGGCGCTGCTGTGGCGTGCGCGCGCGCTGCGCCCGCTTTACTTTTACGTGGATTATTAACTTTATACGCCATTTTGCGAAGTTTGTAAACGTTTCCGGCTATCTCATTATAAGAATAAATTTATAATAATACCTTACTCTGTATTGAATTAAGTGATTATGTTCACAGCATTAAGCACTAAAGTGACAAGATAAACGTCCTTTCATTGACGATCTTTCGGAAGTAGAAATTAATTTAATAATAACTTAATACCAATAAAAGTCCACTTAAGGAGAAAAACATTGTGTATTCCAATATGTTTAAATCGTATTGATTATTCTCAAATGCCTTTCTTGGTCACAATGTAAATATGTATTTCACAAACGTTTGATGAGATATAATAATAGAGGAGAGCATACGGATCAATGATCTTAAAAGGGCATTAAGACAATTATTAATTTTTACTCAAAACAATTAATATTTGAAAAATCTAAGGTAAGTATAACTTACCTAGAATACCATCAATGCTATGATTTCTTCGAGGGTCTGATTCGTCCCTTTTGCCTCCTCTTATAAGTCTCGAAATGGAACTGACGGATGGTGCCGTATTTTTATCACAGATGCCTTCCTTTATTAGTTTATCTCTAATTTCCCAGGAAAATATACCTGGGTTTTGCCTCTTCAGCTCTTCGATCCTGTTCTCAACCTCAGGCGTCGCTACTCTTGGTTTTGATCCTCCTATAACACCAGGGCGAATCGATCCAGTCTCCTAAGAAATTAAATTTATTTTCATTATATGAAATAATCTTAATATTGAATTATTGAATATTTAGTTATTACCTTTTATAGATCATGCGCCATTTCATCAAAGTTTATATTATTATATAACAGAGTATTAAACTGCTATTAATACGATAATTTAAGACTTAATGTAGACAAACATTTAAGGAAACTCTATAGGCTATCGTTATTAACTCTTACCTGATATCTATTCAAGATCTTAGAAACGCATCCGTGTGATACTCGTAATTGCCGCGATATGACACAGGGTCTCACCCCGGCTGCTGCCATCTCTACTATCTTCAGACGTATATGGTTTGGTAGAGGTCGCCCATTGATGAACACCCCACCCAATTGATTCATGCGGCCTTGTCCTATGAAAATAAGATTATCTTACGATGGTAGTCTTCATTCACATGTTAAACAGTCATATCTTATCTCAGTTTACAGGATAAAAACAACATACATATAATATAAGCTTCAAGAAAATCAAATTCTCTAATCCCAATAACTATATCGATGACCTCTTAGAAACTTTTTTTTTGGTTAAGACATCACACTTACCTTTTTTTAAGTCTATGATGCGAATTTTCAAAATGTTATATTTTTATTATAGGTGCGTATAATGTAATATTATTATGGTATGTAACAAATAATTGTATTATTATATATTATTTCATGGTACTAATTTTCCCGCTAATAATGACAAATTAGTTTTAGTAGTCCCTAAATAGACAAATGTATGCGTTATCAACCGCAATCCGTAATACCAATAGGTATAAAAATCATAAAAAAGTTTTGATTATAAAATATATCACACGTAAATTTCTATAGTAACTTATTGTAAAAAATATAATTTAAAGAATGTGGCGATGCTCCACATTAAATAATTGTTATAATTACAAATATTTAATTTTTTATACTCGTGATGCTACGTAAAAAGTGTTTCTATAACGTTATTTTACATTTTGAAGTAAATAAATACATTTTATTTAAAATATGTTAAAAAAATATGTCATCCTTGCTCTAATAAAGAAATAAATCTTGATACAATCACTTTATAATGTAGCACTAAACACTCAAGCCAAGTAGCGTGTGTAATATCAATAGCAACAATACATTAAATGTTACAATAGCACTCTCATTCAGCTTACGTCGAACTGGTAGTACTCAAATAATTTCACGTTCCATTGCAAGTCTTCTCAAGCAAGAGTATCTCATTTCTTTTAACACAAACACACTCGAGCAGAAACGATAACAGTCGACTCTTTTCGGCTTCCATTGCTTTCAAAGACTTCAATGAAGTATTGTTATGAAATAGATATTGCGTTGACGATTAAAAAAAAAGTATGTGTTTATTATTGATACATAAAAAAATTGTATCGATGGTAAATAAATGTAAGTAATTTTTTGGATAATTTTCCAACAACAATTTAAATATACTGAAAATTGGCGTTGTTAAAATTACGTTACGCAAGTTTCAAAAGTTATGATAAGTCTTTTTTTCATTAAATAATTATTGTCTTTTTTAAATAATATGCTTTTACACATTTTATTATAGTTACAAACAAATTATGTTAAGGTATGTAATGACATTTTGTATTTTTATATCTGTGAGTAAAGTGTGGCTATTATAAACACATCACGGCGGTGGATGACGACCACCTATCTTCAAAGGAGCCGCTGTTCGTCAATTTTTGCAACGCCTTCATAATGTATTTTAACTTCTATTAATTTGACGTCTTTTTATTATATATTTTTGATTGTTAATAGAAATACGTATAAAAGTCTAAAAAACAGACAGTAAAAAATGCGGCGATATTCTCCATTCGTCTAAATATAACAACGTAGATCAATTACGTTGCAAGAAAAATACAGTGGCATCAAGCACTAGCTGCGGCATAGACGGTTTATCAAAACCGAACGATTCCTCAAAGGGGCCGCTACACGTAAAGAGCCCTAGACCCCTACCGTGAACCACCGATCAATTAAACAACATGTCAACAAGTGTGTCTTTTGGTAAGTATAGCCATCGCCAAAACAAGGAATTACAATATAAACCGTATCTTTAACACAATACGGTTAACAGTTGTAATTTACAAGTAAAAAAATATTTGAAATATATTTTTTTTGTATCGCAAACAAATTTGAATCATATTCAGTGGAAATTAAGTTCGTTTTAATCTTTCCTTTTCCGTCTCTGTGATTTTGCTGGACTCACCAAACGATCCCCATATTTTTTGTAAGATCCCGCAGACGTTGCGGTGCCTCGAAAGACCTTGTTTTTAAGTGTTAATTTTATGTATCCGAAATATTTATGACGCATAACCTGTCCATAATAACTTCGCTATACAAATGTGGGTGGCTTTATAATAATGTATCACTTCATTAAATATACATCATTCTCTATTATTATAAAAATTACAGGAAGATAATCAGTATGTAATAAATAGACAAATGTATTTTTAAATTAAAAATTATTCTATTCCTGATATAAAAATATATTCCCCCAGGACACATATTTACTTCACCATAGATCAATATCTTGAGTTACAATCACGATAGACTTACAACGGCCACAAAAAAGGTATAATGTGTACAATGCGTAATAGTATTCACAAATATTGTAACACTATTAACGCAATAGGAGGCAAAGTTAACAACAAACTCAAATAATGACGGCAAAACTAATCGTCCGGAAGCGGTATTTGATCATGCATCAATTTGTTCACATAAAGGACCACCTAGGTAGTTGGGTTTTTTTTTTTGCAGAAAGTACTGTACTCACGTGCTTTATTCATTGCAAGACTTGTTGCTTCGAAACATAATCGCGTACTAAGCATAAGATAAAGACACCGTACTTTGAAACGTATAAAATTTTCTCACAATAACATAATCGTGTTCCGATTCGTTCAACTGCCGCATTCGTGTTAGACGAAATTGAAACAGAGTCGATCATTTAATGCTAAACGCAAGAGGTAAACCGTGACCGAATTAATGAAGATTTCGTATTCGACGTACGCATTTCTGTGTCAACTTTAATTAGCAATCACATTTTCATCAAACTCTGCTGTACTCTCAAGTTATCATTGTCGGGCAGAGATTGAATTTTCTTAATCAATTTTTGCAATGCCGAATTTCATTCCATTTTGACCGACTTATACACCCCAATCTTTCTATCCATCTCTTTTGATCGTATTTAATATTAACATTACAATTGATGACCAAGAAGTCGTTTTAATAACATTCATTAAAGCGTTTTGTTTCTATTTAAAGTATTTTTAACTTAGTTTAGTCTCATAACAATAAATTTTATTTATTTATATATCACAGTAGAAAATTTCATACACTACACTACAAAAGTCGATCAAGAGAAACAATAAATGTAATTTAATAATATCCTATTCGCTCTTTAAAACACTATGACTCCAATTGAAATTATAAAAAAATACGAAAGCGTCTTTCAATTTTAGAGAAAACCAAATAAATCTTTACATCATTTTTAAACAAAATATATGCATAGCTTTTTATGAAGCAATTAAACCAGCATGTGATTAAGAGAATATAGCAAGACAAGTATAAAATTTGTTAACGAATTTTACACAGACACTTGATTACGGCGTTACAGTGATAATTTTTAGTGTTTTAAGTCTATATTGTGTAAATAAATCGTAAACCTCGTTTTCACAATCATAATATGTTTCTGCTTGCAAATCAATTTCACGTAGCGACATTAATGTGCCTATAGTAAAATTTATATGAGGCTTTACGTCATACTTCACACCGCTTTCTACCATATGACTTTATGCAAGCGATAGCCGTACGAATGAGGCGGTAATTTCTACGAACACCGGTCGTAGTTCAAGGCTCTTGTAAATTATAATGACAGTACCACTTATTCCTTTATTATTATTGATATTTAAAAAATATGTACTCGTATCTATCAATACAAATTCAACCGTTAATAGCCGAGTTGTAAGCACAGTAAAATTTCTCACTCAAACTAAAAGTTGTGTTCGAGATCACAAAAATCGTGTTTCCAGATCATAGAACCAACGTGCTGCAAGAACAAGAATATCACAAGACACGACATCCACTACCAAATAAGCTGAGGATGGCGGATTATTGCATTCTTTATAAAAGCGGTCCTGAGTTCCGGCAGAAATGAAGTATCTTAAAATAATGCATCTAAAAATTAAAAATGCGAAAATTACATTTTAATAAACATTTAATTGTAGCACAAACATATTATCAAATAAATTTGAATGAACCATTACTTCGATAAAATCAAGCATAAATAATATCTAAGAAGAGTTTATAATGAGTCCAATCGTGACCTAATATGTCAAAGGACTATCAAATTTCATTATCAATCTCTCCATTCGTAACCTGTTAAAATTCATTTATACACTAATAAAATAACCTATAGATGTCCAAAATCAAGCAACAAAGCGAAGAAATGCCATTTGAATAGGCATTAGAATTGGGCGGCTCTTACAAAGGCTATGTCATTCCATTAAGCCTTCTTCAAGCATTCAAACTACGAGTATTCTGTGTGGCCTGTAGTCGCGTGGCCCGGCTACAACTTAACCACAGTTCAATAGAATATGTGATCAATTGTTATATCTTATATGTATTATATATAAATGTATTACATATCTATAATACCTTTTATCTATTTATTTTTCGCTCACATAAAATTTCTTTTAGTAATATTAAATAAAGTTCATTAAAAAGATTTAAATTCATCACAAACCACATTTTTTATCGACCACTTCAATTACATTAGTTTGTACATGAGTTAGTAGCTAAAACGAAAATTTTGTTTTTTGTAATTTTGTTGTTTGTAAAATGAAACTTGAACGTTCGTTAAATTTACTTGGTAGCATAGAAAATATATGGGCCAGTGGGTTTAGAAAACAATGGTCGGTTACCTCAAGTGAACTCGAGCTTGCTGTACAAAGTTTCATTAGGAAGTAAGTTTACAATCATGCGATAAGTAATAAATTTATTTACATTTTCTTAAAAAAAAGTTATTATTTTATGGATACGTAACATATTCTACTATAATCTATAGTGCGATCTAGTGACTTTTACTTGAGTATAAAATTGATGCATGTAATTATAAATAAGTAGCCATAACATTATTTTTTTGTATAAACCTTATAATGAAAAGAATGTACGTACCTAAAGTACATGCAACTCTTAAACCATTCAACGAAATGCCAACTGTTCAAACCGAGAAACGCCTTTCGGCTTGTCAACGCCGTATAGAATATGAGTACCTAAGTTAGTAATGAATGGAACAGAATATTTTATTTCGATATAATGGTGTATGTTTGAGAATGCCCTGCTTGACCTCATTCCGTATTCAAAACGTGTTATATACTAATTTGACGGATTCTTTTCATTTCTTATAAGAAATGGTTCCCTTTGGCGTGAACGTTCGCCGCTAGGTGTTGTTCTGACATTCTCCTCAAATAAAATGAATATTTTGTGCAATAAATTTCTTGTTACATTTAAGTAATTATGTAATGTTAAAGTAATTATGATTAACTATAGACTTATGAAGTGTATCACATATGTTATGGAAGTAATCTTTTTCATAGGAAATTAATGATGGATATATTTGTGCCTACACCGATTGCAATTTTATGCGAAAAAACCTACTATTATTCTTTGAGATATTGACAGGGTAATAATATTGTCAATACTTTATATATTAACTATAACAGCTAGTCATGTCTTATTTTTGCATTAGCACTTAATGCGTGGTAAACAATACAAATGGATCTTATATCTATGTAACTATAAAAGATAAATAACAAATAGGAATATGATCATAGTTTTTCAATTATACAAAGCCTCATTTGTTATGCGAAATTTTCATCCTGATATAAATTAAACATCCGTTATATCAATTTGTTTATTAATAGATCTGCATAAATAATGGCGAGTAAGCGCCCCGGAGGTTCGGGCAGGCATTTTGCCGGGTCGCGGGCGGGGGGCGGGGTAGCCGCGTCATATTATGCGGCTAAAAGAGCCTGTCGGTGCCTTTGATCCCGGAGCGCGCGCTGCCTCGCTGTGTGCGTGCGCGCAGAGATGTGCATCGCCTGTCCACCCGTCATGTGAATGTGACTAAACCTTGATTATGGTACTGAACTCTTTATAGAGGTCACAAGCGCAATATTAAAGAAGTCCTTTATGAAAGTTATTGATTTTAATACTTCATTTTTAAAACAATATTAAACGATTTAATTGAAAAAACTTGAGTTAAAATTTTTAGTGATTTCTGGGGTACTTATGCCTATAATACTCGCGAAGAACAACAAAGTAGTGTTGAAGCGCTCTTAAAACAAACTGAAATTTCAGGTTAACTTACGTCACTGGTGTTCTTTATGAGAGACCTATGTCCACCAGGTAATGCCGCATACTGACAATGATAATGATGATAACACGACAAACGTTTTTTAAAAAACAGGTATAAACAAAGAAAAGACTTTTTTTTCTATTAAAAGAATATGATTTCGGTTTAAAATAGTAAGCTTTTCAATATTGCAATTTAAATTGAAAGATTGTATCGTAATTGTCCAATTTTTAAGGTTATAAAAAAAACTTGGTGAAATCATAAGAGTGTATTCGCAGGGAAATTACAAGGCGCAAGTCGACGTTGGGCCGATTTGTATCGCGAGTCGTCGTCAACCCGCCCGAGGCCTATCTGATGGGAGCGTCCACAGTCATCGAACACCTCATGCGATATAATGTCGATGTCTTCCACGTGCTGATCTAATCTGACGACAGAGATAGAGACTAACTCCATTTATTAACACTGAATGCAGAAACTACAACTTTCTCATATCTAAGATGATTATCCTACACCTAATGATTTTGATTACTATTTTACTTCTTAGACGCGTTAAAATTAAAAACAAAACAGGACTGAATATGTTTTTGCACTGCACTGTGTACAAGTTTTTGCTGATTATTTATAATAATAGTTTGTAATATATACTGTAAAATGCATTTATTTAATATAAACTAAAATCAAAAACATAGTGGTAGCCTATTTTTAAGAAACAGAAAAGGGCACGCATGATTATTATTAATTAAATAGTCTAAAATTTTCTAAACAGTCTGCAATAAAAATAATTATTAAACATATCACTACAAGCCGCGCATTTATGAATAATCTCCCTTCAGCTTTTCTTTTTATACAAATGTTTCTGGCAATCGAGAGACGTCTGAGCAGCTTATGACATTAAGCCCGATTTATGTTTAAAAAATATTTAATTCGGAGACGTGTTAAGAACATAAAGGTTGTAATAACTCTTAAAAGGAATGTATTTCATAATGCTTTGCCGGCGCGTGTTCCTCTTAAATGTTCTTGAGATATTGCAAATTTATAAAAAATAGTAAAGTTCAACAAACTTTTAGAAATACTTTTGAATGGCAAACTAGATGAGATCATATCAGCATTGGATTTTTAGGACACATTCCGTCGCCATAAAATGAATTATGTAAATTGATTTTCAAATGAAATTATAATCTATTAAATATGAATGCAAAATAAAAAAAAATAATTCCCTTAAATATAATATAACTCATGACGGTTTCCCAAGTAGAACAAAATTTGACAAACCGGAAGATTCAGAAACAAAGTCGAATGGTGAACCTATGCTAATTGACTTTAATGTAAATATTATAGACGATGTACAGAGATGCTATGACCGTGGCGGCGGAAAATTTTGTTAATTAATCAGACTCAATTAAGTAGAACATTCACTCATGTTAGAACTATTTTTAACATAACATGTAAATATTTTCTGTTAACTGTCCTTGTGGTTTTGATTATAAATTACCTGTAAAAGATACAATGGGATCAACATACCGTGTCAGAGATCAACGCTCTAAATAAAATAAAAAAAATAAGATTAACTTCGGCAAAGGAAACACTCTTTTTTACCCCAAGGCATTTTCTTAAACTACGTTAAATTAGGAACTATAAAAAAATTTAAAGTAAATGCGTATAAGACTATCGCCGGCGCTCTTTTATGTTACGCGTCTTCTTCCTACAAAGCTCTTTCTCAAATTGTTTGTCCTTTTCGTTTTAATTTAACTTAGACGAAACAGGTCATAAGTCGTGGTGACATTTTTAACAATGCATTCGAAATGTTTTCGTATGGTAATGATTTATGCGTAAAATCGTGAGTGCGAGAGCTTTTTGGAACGTTCATTTATAGCGTCGCAAGCCTTTGACGCGATTTGTAGGAGGGACAAGAAAAAGTCGGTATTGACGAGCTTTTTTATACAAACGATCAATGGTATTGAATATTTATTTTTGTGTATTCTATTCAAAGGCACACTTTTCATTAATATATCTATAAACATATAGACTTAAAAAAAATTAATTTAATAGCTTTGCAAGTGTAACCTCTTTCAAAACTACATAATAACAGACTAAATTATTAAACAAATGTCGACTGATAATATTATGGTGTTCATTATTCTTTAACTATTTTTATGAAGTAATAAGTTGAATTTATAATCATTGTAATAAATTCAATAAAAGCATTTTTAACAATTAAACCAAAACTTATGTTTTAAGACTGTTATTATTTTTTTAATTGTTGAATCTGCAAAGCAAATATTTTTTGCAAGCATTTTTTACATTATATTTACCTTATCCTTATAAATAGCAAGTAATTGACATTTACAAAAACTAATTGAAAACAATCTTCAAGGGAACTATCATTTCTACTACCAAACCTGCTGCTACCCAACTTTCTATAGTGGTTTATGGTAGCCTATAATTTTCGTTGATAACAATAAGTTAACTTCGTATCTTTGAAAGTGCATCAAAAGTAATTCACATTCATTTAGCTACTTATAATAGCTTCAAAATATATTACCAAAACATTGTTTAGCAATTTGTTATCATCTTATGTTTATGTTATAAATTAATATATACAATTAAACAAATACATGATCCCAATCATATTTTTCAAAAAGATTGAAATGTTATCAATATAAAGTTATTTGAAGTGTATTTTGCATATTATAAAGATCAATGTAAGATAATTTAAGCGTTGTCGAATAAAAGATAATAGAATGGACGTGACAAAAATAATGTGTTGAAATGAATACAAATCGCTTTCTATAGATTACGGTCCTTGACCATTCCAGAAACTGAGACTAAGCGATGTCCCCATTATTAACGAAAACATTTTAAATATATTGTTTCTTTTTTCCCGACAGGTCTCCGTCCCGACGCGTGAGGATGAATTATTGTTATATGAGTAGCAATAAAAAGCACTTTTAACTTTATAATTTCCTCTTGATTTTATAGTTTTATGACTGGTTCCGTGCTTTTTAGAGGAGCAAATCGACTTTTACTGCAACGTTGCGGGATGTTCGAATTTTCTATCATGTTAGTGACCAATGTTCACATGTTGGTACATCGGAAGCTGTGATATATTTATTGCCCCTACTTCATTCGTCTTAATTGTAATAGATTTTTTTAACTCTATACTACTTTAGATATCTAGTTATTAAAAGTATAACATTGAAGCAAATCATAAGTATTGAAAAGAAAATTCATACATACTTTAAAATTTAATATTATTTTACCTTGATGAACTTTAAACAGCCGTGTTTGTAATGATTTAAAAATAACTGAAGCAAATCTAGTACGGCGGTATATTGCAAAGTGTAACAGAATTCAGAACGATACAATGAAAGATTACACGGAAAAATACAATACAAGCAAATTAAAATTTGGTTTGAGTGATTATAACACAGGTCAAATAATATCAATCTAAATATCACCTACCTTGAAAAGAATATCCTGTGAAATACGGCGTCATATTCAATGTTGAAACAGCCATTGATGTAAAAATGATTAAGTCGACTATAAATGAATTAGCTACAAGCACCAACGTAGTCCATACACAAGCAAGAGTCCCAAACGATCACAATTTCAGTCTTTCACTATCACCAGTCGAACGCAGGCATGATTATGTTGATGAAAACGGCATGTATCTAATCCGTGTTACTTTGAAGACAGCCCAGTGCCCACTGACGTGTGATGTAAAGATGTATTTCGACTCTCAAGTGTAATCATTCACAATCAGCGGTGCAACAAAAAATGGTTAAACTGGCCGCCTCCGCAGCCTTCAACGCTGCTCCACCTAATCGCTTGTCTCTTTCTTTTGCCCGACCGCTATCATTCACTATGGTTACATCAACTTCAAAACTTTTTGTTTTACCATCAAATTTTCTATAAAATAGTCACTAACATGTTTTATTCAAGGTAATGTATATAAACGTGATCAAAATCAAAGTTTTCATTTATCTCTTTAGTGATCTACGATATGTTGTGTCCTTATTGGGCTTCAAAAGCAAACCGGTGTGTGAGGGGGACAGCACGAAGGCTCGGATCCAGTATCTTCTGAGCGAAGAACGTTTGTATTAACAATGTGTGAGTCGCGCCTGAGTCGGTGCTCCGTGACGAAAAACACGAGGCGTGTTGCTACCACGATCTATGCCTACAGTTGACGATGATTGGTCAAAATATATTCAGGGCGGAGTTAGTATGCACACATAAAACATTAAAATGTTATTTCTGTGTGAGTTAATTGCATTATAGTTTGGTGTTCGTATACAATACATTTCGAAATGTTTTATGAGTTTCTGTTTCATTATTAAATATTTTAAACAGTATAAATAATTAATCAATTTTATCTTATTTTAGTCGCCTTAGTATGATGACGATACTTTATTATTGATATTTATATGATCCTTAATATAAAATATATATATATATATACATTTAGATTCATAAAATAACATGAATATTGAATGTAACCTTGGTCTATTAGTATAATTGTAATATCTAATTAAAACTCTACAATACAAATTAAAACAATTTGTAACACAAATATAAAATTGCTTCAGTCTTGACATCGTTTTGCCAAATATTAAATAAAGTAATTACAATTTTGCAATGTAAAATAAAAGAGAAAGCTGTTGAACATTGTTTTTCTCATAACTAGCATAAAGGTTGTAAACATTTTATTATAACAAGTTTTTTTTTTAAAATAAGTATTTACATCGAAAAAATTTCTGTCTTTGGTTAAGAAAAATAATACGACAGCCGTACTATTTCTCACATAATGTAAACCGCACGATTAATGAACCAGCAAGCGAACTACCAATACAAGAGAAAATAGCAAGAAAAGAAATACTTTAGAGATTTATTAAAAATAATAATCTAAGTTTTACGACGATATACAAATCGAGAAAATTTAAATAATAAATTTCTAAGTGCCTGTCGCACTCGGGCCACGAAGGATTCCATAACATAAACGCCAATAAAATCACATATATCGTATTATTATTTTTTAGTAATCGTTATTGTAGCGGCATTAAAAATACTTAATATGTAAAAAAAAAAAAATTTTTTCTTACAATGAATGAGATAGAGCCCGTTGACAGGCGAGCGATCAAACAGGAGCTGGATAATAACGTTCATATCATATCAACACTGCAGAAGTATTTTACCGCATAAAATATCATATTGATATGAGTTTGTTTAAAAAATATACATACTCACACGATTTCATTATTCTATTTTTTTTCATTTCATATTATTTACCGCACTGAAAACTAAATTTGTACTACTGAGAGAGAATGTAAATAATAAATGTGTCTAGGGTTTATTATTTAATTCCCGTAGTAAATATGCTTATCAATAGTAAGCATAACTTTATAGAAATTTAACCATCATTTAATCAAATACATTATAATCATTATACAAACAATTAATTATAAATATTGAAAGCTGTTCAAATTGCAATACTAGTGGAAATTTTCTTTATACACTGTGTGCACAATTTTCATAATATTAAGCGACAATGAGGCCGTAGATAAAGTGTGCTTGCCCACAATACTGATGCTCTCTCTGTCACCTTCTCTCTCTCTTTATGACTGCCGAAAAATCCTGCTACCATTCGAACTTTCAAGCCGTCAAGGAAACGAACCTCTCCCCTGTTACAAGCACGCTGTAGACTCCTGCGCCACGGAGGCTTTTAAAATGTTTACACCTGACCACAACAATAAGATGCTACTTAGAAATTTTACCACATAGCAGCCATTTCTTAATAATAACCATAATAAATTATTTTCCACCACAAAGAATTTTACATTTAAAACAATTGCTTATCATACTAAAAACTTTAGATTCTTGAAATAAATAATTTTATAAATACAAATAAACATTGTCGTTGCAAAAACACATTTTGAAATGTTATTTTTCTTTTTACGAAGAAAAACTAAATAGTTAGAGCTTGCAATGTTTTAAAAACAGAAAATACCTAATCATTAGAACGATAACCTTGATCGCCTCTTGAAACATTTTAATTAAAAATCGTGCAACGCCTCACCGGGCACACAGCTTGCAAAACCCATTAATTTGTAATTGACCTGTTTATTATCAAATATTCAACAAATTTCATCAATTTTGTTAAATCTAAATATTGGAGAAATTCTACACAAGATATCAATCAAAATGCTAATTCTATAACATCGTACAATAATTCCCTGCGTACGCAAACAATGAAGTATTCAATTTAATAAGAAATATCTAACTATGTCTCAAATAGCATCAATTCAATCTAAATAGCTCGAACTAAGCGAACTGATAGCTATTTAAGTAATAATTGCGAAACGTAATATTGTCCAAAAAAAATTG
This sequence comes from Pharmacophagus antenor, assembly GCA_018245475.1. Taxonomy (NCBI): domain Eukaryota; kingdom Metazoa; phylum Arthropoda; class Insecta; order Lepidoptera; family Papilionidae; genus Pharmacophagus; species Pharmacophagus antenor. Next base: position 29,801 of record DWQX01000090.1, read on the forward strand.
CAGCACCTTGCATCGCATGAAATCTTGCAACCTTTGAATCTTCTTTTAAGTTAGTAATAAACATGTAATAAAAATTCCATCTATCTATCTACTTACAAAAAATAGGTACAATATATTTTCTAACAACTAACAAACCGCAATGTGTGTGGTTAGCAGATTTATCGAGATCGTATGGTTAATTTTGTGTAGCCGAATAATTAACACTCCAGTTGACACTTCACGCACTATAAGAATCTTCATACGAACGCTACATAGAGAAAAAGGAGGCGTGAAATGCGCTGAAATCGCTGAGTAAACGCTTCAGGGCCCATTGAACAGCAAAGACGCCGCTGAAAATAAGCGTTGATGGGCCGCACACGAAGGAAAATAGCAGACGTAAACTTTCTCGCGCCGTGTTCAACACACCGAGTCTGTTGTGAGCGAAATCAGTTAATTAAAAATTCTATTTTTAAACATTCCATTTAAAAAAAAAACGTTTTAAAAACACACAAAATTCCTTTTTCACAAAAACATTCACTTACATTAGTTCTAAAATTTATTATTGTTAATAAGCAAATATTTTTTTCTTCTCCAGAATGTTTCCTTACATTTTATAAGATTTTTATTAATTCTACTCACACATAACCATGTTTTGAAATAAATGCATGGACAATTTTTTTTTAATACGTAAAATCAATTATTTTTATCGGTTATCGGCTAGCAGTTGGCCTCCATTTCACCTGATGTTAAGTGACAATCAAGTCTGGCTTTCACATGTATGAGTGCCGGAAAACAGAAATGCCGTTATGGCAGCAAGTTGACATTATCATAGCCAGGCGGGTTCGAATAAATCTAGACTCAACTACTCCTGTGGCCCGGAAATTTCAAAATCTCCGCGTTACAAAGCAAGCTTGTAAATCACTGCGCTACAAGGGCAAGGAAAATGTTAACACAAAGAAAAATCTAAACACGCCAGTTTTCCATATTATTGTAATAATCGACATAATTATGTAATGGTGTTTTGTGATAATTAAGTTTAATGAAACCGTTTTACGATTACAGCTAAATCAATATTATATCACAACGATATGTTAAAAAGTAAATATAGCAAGACGAATGAAAAATTATTGTATTCCGAAAAATGCAAAATCCACCTTGGTTTGTATACTTTTCAAAATATAACGTGTTAATATCTGATAACACCTAAACAAGAAAATTTCTACTCCTCTCCAAGTTCCGCAACTGCTTATCGAACGGACCATATTTGGAACAGATATTCGCCAATTGTCGCTTTTTATTGATCTAATCCAGATACATAATATAAAAAGCACATAGTGGAATTGTTAGAAAATTATTTTTATAAGGTGGCTAAGCGAACAAGCAGTTCACATGATGGAAAGAATGTCATATTACGAAAATAAAATAAAATTAATATTAACCTTATTGCTTAGAAAATACATTTCATCAACCAATATCGCTGAAAAGAGTACGCTACAATAGAATAAGTTGCAAAATATGTTTATAACAAATTAATGCATTCGATTGCGGTTCAAAATCAGTTCTCTTCTTTATAACACCGTTAGCCTTAACGTTATTAAAATACAAAATTTGCAATCGTCGAGGTCTAAATCACAGGAATAATATATCATCATAACGTTCGTTCGACATCATTGTACGTCAGATTATGAGTTTAGGAGTTAGCTCTCTATGAGTGCCGAGTTTAGTGCAAAAATCTCATTATTTGTTCGTCAGTAACATTTGGCGACATTCTAGCAAGGCAATATTTTCTCATTTGTGACACTGTTTATGTAGCGCGTGTCACCTACGATAAAACGAATCTCGTAGCAAGGTAAAGTTTTAGTTTTTTAACAATTGATATCCAAAATTTTGACTAATTTAGCAAAATAATTATTTTCTTGTTTCATAATTCAAGCACGAACTTTCCACAATAAATTTCATGCTTTCCTCATGGTCATCACTTGTCTATTTTATAAACGGATTTGCTAATGTAATCATAATGTACAAAGTTAATAACAGGTATCAAACTAAATCGTTTATTACCTATGATATATAACTAAAACTAAGTTGAAAATAGCATAAGTATCGCAATAGCATTACAGGCCGCAAGTCATCATGTTGTGTCCCAATAAATGCAGGTATCGGTTGCCGGTAATAACATTCGTTCCACTATAACGATATGTGATTCCCGATCTCGTACACCGTTCATCATATTACTACGAAACGTTCAAAGACACTTTAAACAATATGAAAACGACACAAATAGCATCTGGTTAGACGTCATTTGAAATCTCAGCCGTCGAATAAATCGACTGGCTGGTGACTCATAGATGGGAGGCCAGGAATCTCTGGTTCTCACGGACTTTATGGTCTTTTTATTTTGTTACTGGTTCCGCGTTTGTCATTTTTTTGTGTAAAAAATACAATTATAATTTAATGAGTAAAACAGGATAATGGAAATAAAATATAACATTGATTTAATAATAATGTTTCTTTACTGATATTAATTACGTTAACGAGTTAACTATCGTAATAATGTATAACTTTTATTCTTGATATTTAATATTATAAATTAAAAAAATAAGGACCAAACGCTTGCACATATCCCACATGACAAATCTCGGATACGTATCAGAATCCTTCTCCCATTCTTTTTTTTTCTTAATCCTAACGTTTTTCCCTTAATGTAATATTTTTTTTTGTTTTCAGTGTTTGTAATATTTTAACTTTCTAATTTACATGTTCGCTCTGTTGTGCAAGTATTTTGTATAATTTTTTGTTTTTATTTTTCCGGCACCCGCTGTATATTTCTTCACAACTCACTAAGCTGACCGGAAGAGATTGCCTCCCTTATGTCTGCCTTTTTGTACATTCATAAAAAAATAAATAAATAAAAAAAAAATGAAAATAATAAATATCCTTTCAATTAAAATTAAATCTTGTAACTTATCGTAATACCTTTAATATAAACTATTAATAGTATCGACACAGTCAAAAAAGATGTCTTTTTAGTGTATCGTATTTTACTAATGACTTATATAGTCGTCAAAAACAACAGTTATTCGGAAAGTACTTTCCTTTTTTGTGGAAATGAAAGACAGTATTTGTACAATAAACAATTACTTTATTAAATTATATATTGGCCGTTCTGGTCCAACAACTTTTGCCATCTTTCTGGTAACAGCATAATTCCACGCTCATAAAATTTTTGGTCTTTGCTGGCAAAAAACTGATCAAGGTGGTTTTTGACCTCCGCATTTGAGGTGAAGGTTTTACCGTCTAAAAAATTTTGAAGTGACCGAAACAAATAATAATTCGATGGTACCAGGTTTCGAGAACATGGTGGGTGTGGCATTGTATTCCATTCAAGCTGTAAAAGCTTTTAGCGAGTGAGGTCTCCCGTTGCCTTGGTGAAACATTACACTTTCCACGTTGATTAGTTCTAGGCCTTTCTGGTGAAGTGCATAATTCAGTTTTCCCAGCTGACGACAGTAGACTTCCGAATTAATCGTTTTGTTATCCGGTAAAACCCCAAAAAAAAAACGATTCCTTTAAAATTCCACCAAACAGACATCATCATCTTTTTTTGGTGAATATCGGCTTTGGAAATAGTTTGAGCCGGTTCATCTTTTTTGCTCCATGACCTCTTACGTTTGACGTTGTTGTATAGCAACCATTTTTCGTCCCCAGTGATGATGATGCGCTTTAAAAACGGATCATTTTCGACACGTTTGAGAAGCGAATCGCAGACGTCAATGCGGCGACACAGATTTCTCTCTGTGAGAACATGCGGAACCCATACATCGAGCTTCGAGGATAATCCCAGGCCTTTCAAGTGGTCATAAACTGTTGAATTTGATGAATTTAACCTCAATCCGATTTAACGTGTTGTTATTCGCCGGTTCGCATCCACTAATGCCTTTATCGCATCTTTATCGGCTTCAACCGGCCTTCCCGAACGTGATGCATCTTCGACATCAAAATTGCCGGATCGAAATTTAGCGAACCAATTCTTGCACTGGCATACCGACAACACACCTTGTCCATACACATCGGTCAATTTCTTTCTGGTTTGTACAGCATTTTTACACCTTCTGTAGTAAAACAGTGAAATATGTCGAAAATGCTGCTTATCGCTCTCCATATTTAAAAGGGCACCAACCAAAAACTACTATGTAGAATTCATTGGAATTTATCACAAACAAGCCTTGCTATATGAACTCTCAAAGCATATAATAATTACACCGCTTAAATGTGAAGTTGGATGCAAAAAAAAATACAATTAAATCCTCTGTGGGGAAAAAACGAAATTACTTTCCGAACAACTCAATAAATTTCCAATCATGATATTAAGAACGCCTTAAACATCATCTAACTAATTTGACTACATAAAAGAACTATAGTTTTGTAAGGATTTATATAATGTATTTATAATCACTGATGGTAGGTTTCTATATACTGAGATCAATGCTACCTACTTCACAGCACCTTATTTCTACCGGCATATATAAATATACAAACATGATTGTATTCTAGATGAAGAGCGCTGTAAGTAGTGAATTTACTGAGATAACATGAAATCTTGTCTTAGAGCGACGAGCGCGATATGGTGCTATTGTTTTAACGGCAATGGACTAACTTTACCTAAATTGACACTCTATGTTAAGTGACAATGAGGCCGTAGATAGTAAGGCATCCTCGCCCAAAATACCCTGGCTCTCACATATATGAACACTGGAACACAGCAACGCTACTATGGCAGCAGATTAACACTAGGTTTGATAAATACCCAGAAGGGTTCGAAAAATTCTTAGAACCATCCCAACCTGTCTAGTTATATTGGCACAAGAAACAAACCTGGACCTATGTGACTAGTGGTAAACTATTGCGCCATGGAAACATTTCAAAACAGCTTTAAATACATCCATCCTAACATTGTGATGTGATGGGATCGTGTAAACGTTCTATTAGCCTACTTCACCTGGTTGTATAAACAATAAATGAAGGCTAAAGAAATTATATTTTCAAAATAAATTCCATTCCCACTAAATACTAATTAAATGATATTTTCGAGAGTATTCAATTAATTCTAAAATCAAAGAATTTATGTAAGGATAAAAGCAAAAACACGTGCGTGGTACCACATCGCGAAAATAAAACGAAAGAGGAGTTTTTTCTTTATTCCCGGCACTAATGAGGGCGGCGCTCGCAAAAGCGGCAATAAATTATTAACGCGGATGTGTTGACGCGGCCACGCGGCCACGCGCCTATCTGCTAATTCCCAACATGCTGAAAAAGCGACAGCCCGAGATTTAATATGAAATTCGAAAGCGAAATAGCTAATATGCAATTTAACCATAGCGTAAAATTCTGTTCGCAAATATTCACATAATTAAATATTGTATTAATAATTAAAAAATCAGAAACATTATAAATAATCACGAGAAAAGATTACTGGTAGAGTATTGGTTTTTCGAATAACACTTTAAAAAGCATTATTACAAACTGTAACAGATTTTAACCTCATAATTTCCGTTACCATCTATGATATATTATACTCAATACTGAATAACTTAAATAAAAACAGCTTTCTGCAAGCAAATATTTGCATATTCATTTCATCGTTTTAAAATATGAATTCATTTTATTCGTTTGCTTAAGCTTACGGAAATCCAAAGCTTTTAGTGAAGCGGTAATGGATCATGCAAATTTCTTTTTCCGTCATTGTATCCAGTATCTTTCCTTACATTAGAGCGTTTAATTATTTTTATCATGTTTAATACAGAATATAAAACGTAATGGATAGTCTAACCCTGGCTGTATTTTTTTTAAACGTAAATATTTCAAAAGGTATTAATGAGAACAAAAGGTGTAATGACACCGAGGGAGAAGTTTTGAGTACATGCTTTATATATGCAAAGCAAATGGTTAAAATTCTGTAAGAAAAGTATGTACATGTGATTTCATAAAGGAAATGCCGTAATTTAGGGAATTAGTCTGCTGCCATTAAACGTTATTGACATTGTCTTTATTATCTGTGCCCTCTAACCATTTGGCAATTGATATGCGACAGTACTTTTTTCTACTTAAATATAAGACTTGGTAGTTTGTTCAAGATTTTGGTTTATAATTTATCTACAACCATTATGTAAACGAAATACCAGTAACTTATATTTAAGTAAAAATCTTGTTAATAAACAATATCAAGCATAGTCGTGAGATTCGAGAAAATAAATTCTAAATTATTTAAAAAAAATCTGAAATGAAGCAACAACTACAGATTCAATATTATACTTTAACTACAAAATTATCATTATTGCTTTTATAATAAATACCCTAAGGTATTCACAAATCCCATTAGAATTTTTTTGTGATCTCTTCTATCTACTTAAACCTAACAGCTCATTTGTACATTCGGTGAAATTAAGAGCTTTACAGTAAAAAAGAAAATGCTTGGGTGCTATCCCACCATGTTTGAGTATTCGGTAATGAAAACATCATGAAAAACTGACATTTTCATAGAACAAAGTTTCTGTTGCAAAGCCACATCAGATAATCCATAGTAGATTATAATTTTGGCTTCTTTATGAGAGAATTCCAAACGTTTACTATGGTAACAGAGTAGACTATTTAGGTTATGCTTAATGATTAACAACAAAACAAACTTACGTTACCAACAAATAAACATTTACCCCGCCACTTGCATTAAGTTATCGAATGTGTTAAAATATCATATGATTAATTTGTTTGTATTTCCTAACATATTCTAATCCAATTTTAATGATCGTAAGTTAAGTAAAATGTAATACCAGGCCACATGTCGCACCGGCTTTGTGGGCTCCGCCGGTAATTAGGTTGATTCGATATGCCTCATGAGTTCCGGGGATACGATACCGGCTTCATTGAATCGTATACATAGTGATTTGAAATATTATTTTAATTACTCACCTCTTTCCCATTGCAATCGTCGAAGATATTCATTAAATTTGAACCAGTGAATTCGGTTTGAAGGATCAGAAAACACTTTTACAAGATTGTAACAAAAAAAAATTGAAAATATTACCACCGTATATATTATTTTATTTCTTACCTTCTAAATAGTTTTATCTAACAAATATAATGTAATTATTTTAGATTTCGTGCTTAACCAGAGTTTAACCTCCTCTTAAGTGACGATGTGATTTTAGATTTAGTTCTTGAAAACACCTACGTTATAATATTATGGGACAGGAACACTAACGCTGGCAAGTTTTACCATTCCTTTGCTGTACGCCTTTGTTAAATACACAGCTCTACGTTTAAGAGGTGAAACATGTTAAATACATAATGTTAAACAATTCCATGCACAACTAATTTTCAAAATAAACAAAATAGAGAACGTCAAATCGTGGCATATCTTTTTGTTTCTGTCTTGATATTTGGCATCACCGCGCATAATATTTTTTTATATGGTCAGAATTTCGTACATTTTTTATTAAAAGAAAACCCTGGTTTTAAATTAAAAAATTTAATAGAGCTTTTATTAAAATTTCAAAAATAATCAATCATGAGTATAGAAAAATAGTAACTTGCAAGTGTTAATATTAGTTGCAAATTTGTCATTTTCAATTTCTCTTAATCTACGTTTCGATTATTTTTTTAAAAATTAAAACGTAATGTACTCAAAATATAATAAATTAGAACAATAGAATTTAATTAATTATCGACAAAGTTTGTCCCTGTATATGCATAATATATAACCAATAATGCGAAGAACAATTTAACGCAATATAAACCGGGCCCGCCTTCCGTAAAAAACAAACACTCTTATAAATGTACCCAAATGACATGTTAAATTTTTCTGTGTCACGATGAGATATTGTAATGATCCGTTACGAAAAATTATAACTCGCGCCATGCAAGAGCGGCATTAGACCGCCCCGCGAGACATGTGTGGCGACGGATTAGAGTCCATTATAGCAAAGAAAATCCTATTCACTCGCCGAGAATTGAATAACTTAATGGGCTATACAAAGAAATAGAGCCTTGGAAGCGACCGATCTCGCAGAGGCTGTATTATTGATACACTGAACTGACTTTCACACAATAACTGCTTAAATCATGAGCAATAAATATTATTAATGTTGGAGATTTATAACAGTCGATTTAACTTAATCGCAAATTACTTTTTTGCAAGCGGAATGCTTACCATGGATTTTCTTTAAACGCACTTACTTGAATACTTTGTCTTTTCTAGTGAAAAGGTTTAAACTGTTGTTGTTCCATATTTAGTAAATTTGACTGGACTTGTTTCCTCAAACACGGGTTAGAGGAGGACAGGCGGGGTGTTAGCGGCCCGATCACACAAGTTTTTTGTAGCATTTTTTTCATAACGTCGGCATCTCCGCTTGCTCTTAGCTAATGACTTAAATTAACATTCCCATATTTTATTAATTTCATCTATGTGTTGCTGTAATTTAAGTGCGTTGAGTTAGGTCGCGGTCGTTACTGTTTTGACATAGCATAACATATTACGTATTCAATGCTAATTGAATGCTTTTGATAAAACTTTTTTTAGTATATTACAGTGAGAGAATATCACGATTTAAATTACGACTTCAATATCACGAGCAAAATGTGATGTCATAAATGTCATATTTTTTTCTTCTAACATTCATAAAATATAAGAGTGCCACATACTCATTTAATTATTTCATGTAAGAAGTATATAAGTGTATCTCAAACAAAATTTATTTCATTACGCTAGCATTCGTAGATTTCGAGTTTTAGGTATCTTAGTAAAGTTAATTCGTCGCTTTACATATTCTTAAATTTCAATGTTGAATCATTTTTTACAGTCAGAAAAAGAATCCAAGTAGTATAAAATAAACGAAGAGCTAAAATAGGGATTATTTCGTTTAGCTAGACGTCCTTACAAGGGAATTTATTCTTTTCTCTTTGTTCTTACGTTACCTATAGCAGCTGAGCAAGCAGCTCGGAAAACCATAAAGGCGATAATGCGGGCGCAGCTCCACTGATTTGCATGAGCCGGTGAAAGTTGTCCGGCTTTCGTGTACCTTTGGCAGGCGAGGCACGTAAGAGAACAATGGTAGAAACGTCGCCGCTCAGATATGAACCACAGCGGGCGCTCGTTACAACCACGGCGCAAACTTAGGCCGTTCACACTCTTTATTATTTGAAGTACCACCGTTCAAAAGATTTTTGCTTTAAAATAAATGTTGAATTACATATAGTTTAATGGTTAAGGGTTATTCACTGTTTGGGGTTCCGTACTTAGAGGTCGACAAACGAAACCCTGTTACTATGCGTCCGTCGACCGTCGACCGTCTGTCTGTGTATCTATCCATCTGTAAACGACATCTCTCTCTTAAGAACTTTAATAGATATAAATATGATATTTTCACAGATTTCCGCTACAATAACAAATAGATGAGATATTCCTCACAAGAAACGTGGTTTTATTGCAGTTTATGGTACGAAACTCTTTGCTATAACATTTCGACTCGCGCTTCGTCATTTATTTGAATTCTATAAGCTACCGCTTGTATACGAACTCACCAGATGACAATATGAATATACTCGTAATAGCACTAATCCACAAAAAGTCTGTTCACTCTTCTCTTAAAGACCGCTCACATCGTATCTGGACCAAAACACTAACGCCGGCAGACTCTTTTTCAAACTTTAGGACGTGTGGCCGTGAAATTTTCTACTAACACAGCAAGCTAAAATTTCTTAAGTATGATTATTAACATACTTCTTACCTATTTAACGTTATCATTATCATTAAATATAAATTTAATTCAAATTTAAAAACTGTACTGTGTAGTAGTACATTATCGTGCTTTAAAATATTTTAAAGCTTCCAGCCTTCAGTTCGCGAGAACTCTTAAGCTCTTTGATGAACTATAATTCATAGATATAAAAACAGATAGATTCCCCGAGAAACCTCTACAAAATATAATAACCCGAATATGTAATTTCATAACAATTGTTGTTTGATCATTTTCGTAATAGACAAAACCATGAAGATTAATTAAAAAAATACTAGTTATCCTAAAACAGATTTTTTACTTAAAACGTGACATTATAACAATTTGCCATGTCTTACCGCAAACCAAACATTGAGAAGAAGCAAAACCAAAGGCAAATGCACGATGAAATCATTATTCGACACAGTAGGTAAATTTCACATAAGTACTCGACTCGTCCCAAGGCACCACTCGATTTTGTTTTGACACACGCCAAGCTGTCAGAATCGATGTCGCCACTGTAGGTAGATGCCACTTGATACATGCCCAGCGACAACAAAAACATCATCGAAATGCTCATTGAGATGATTTTTTGTGTAAAACTTTGAACGAGAAATTATAACGAATCATGACTGTGCACGAAATTCTTTTTGTAAATCAATGATTTTTTTATTCAAGTTTTCTTACAGTCACTACTCAAATATGAAATTTAAAAGAGCGTTTTTGAGTTATTTTGTAAAGTAATTTTTTTTGATGCGGAACACTGATAAATTGTTTATAACAATAGTTTTAGACAATTAATTATTATAATTTATAATAACTTCGATTATTTAAGAAACCTTCAAAGAAACATTCATAATTGGTTATGATATAACCATAAGATGTCGCGTTATTTTAATGTTAATATAAGCTTTGAATTATTATGGAAACGAAGAAGTAGTCAACGTTTAAGTTTTCGGTAAATTTTAACCCGTACTAAATTTAATTACAGAATACAATTATTTGCTCTTAAATATACTACGGTTACTATCAGTTAACAAATATTTTTGGTTTGTATTTCAATATATCAAATATGTGACAAAGTTTTTATTATCTATTAGATATCTTATTTTGCGGAAACTCACTCTGTAAAGAAGGCTCTACAAAACAAACGAAAATATAGCCACGGGCATGATAGTGAATGGATTATTAGGCTTTCTTCAATTATGTACCTACCTATGTTCTATTACTTCGGTTAGTATTTACATAAATACTATATAAATAGGAATACTGCACTCGAATTAAGAAAATTAAATTCTCTGCTCTTTATGACGATGTAATTAAAATGACTGTAACTTGCCTTACTTTTTTCATATATCAACCATTACTTTTATTTTCTGAACAAAAATTAAAATAATAATTTTTATATTTAAAATATTAACGTTATTTTAAAGTGGTATGTTTTATAGCTATTCATTATAGAGTTAAAGTGCATTAAAAACATCGTGAAATGATGTTGAAGCCACTTATTTAATAAAAGGATAGAAATAGATAATTTAGTTCTGTTCTTGTATAAGTTGTGAAATGTTGTCCTGAGTACTCTGGTTAATATTGCTTATTATTCAGTTGAGGATTATTTTAATGACGAATATCCATGGAGATAAGGTTCTTTTTATTTCTACAATAAAAAAATATACTAAAATAGTGATTAAAAGAGTGTTGCCTTTCTCGCCGGTTTCTCCTCCGGAGAACTCAAATCTTTGGAATAGGCGTTAAAATTATTTGACCATTCAAAAGTTCCTGTGGATGCTTAATTGAAAAATGTTTTGAATATAAGTTAAAAAATATGAAAACTAAAACTATTATATATGATTAAACTGATGATAAAGACATAATTTAAACTTTAAATTATAATGGAACATAATGTGTTTGTAAAGTAAGTTTTGAGATTAAAACTAATTTCATATGAACATATATTCAAAAACAGCTGGTCGAGAAAATTTACAATTATTTCCCCAAAAACATTTGATGCGAATCGAATCACCAAGTAGCGGCAGGACGTTCGGATACATACTTTTGATACAACACAATACATCGACACAATACACGATAATTTGCATGACGACTTTTTATCACTTTTTGTTAGCGCGACATTAGCAGCTGCTTTGAGCCTACATCGTATTATTAACGCTAGTTTTATTTAACAACAGTAGACTATGCCTTGGTCTAGAATTACTAAGAAAATTACTTCAAATCCCTAAATCGGGAATCCAATTAACTGTTCTCATTAAAATAAATTGAATTACCTTAACGTCGAAGTAATACAAACTCAAAAATCAATTATACGTTCTTTTAAATCGTTTGATTTTACATAAATAAAGTCACATTTTACATGAAAATTATAGTTAATTAAATTATTTATAATAGTAAATTCGCTCTTAAACTTTAAAATGGTAGCTTGGTCATATGCGTGACTATTCCAAATTATTTACTATTATTACCAGTAAATAAAAAGTGGTAGGGGAGCAAAGAGGTGGAGCGAAATGCTTTTGAAATGTGGGCTACGGATAGGGTCCCGAAATAATACATGTAGACGCTACCACTGACTTTGTAATTGATTTGCTGATTCGGCTCGTACTGGACGCAATTTTTCTTAAAGCCAGACTTGGATGTTAGATAATAGCGATTGTTAGGGTTTCCGTTCGTTTCATAATTCACCTCGTATTATTAGTAAAATGTTTATCGTGATCGTGACTGTTAACAGTGAAGTGAAAAAAAATGTTTAAATTGGATCGCAATTAAAACTTCGAAATGGATTACTCATCAGGAACCACATCTTCGATGAACAATATGAGACCAATTTTCGGCGCGTACGCCTTTCAAGGTGAGTCTCACAATATTATAGCCGATAGACACGAAAGGATCCAGCAAGATGAGAAAAAAGTTCCGATATGGTTAATTACAATGTTCCCAGGTACCAATAAAACAAGCAATAATGCGTTAGAATCAAAGACCCGAAATCAATATCGGCTATTGCCTAAACAATAAAAAATTGGGCACAGCCCATTACAATTATAATTCATTTATGGTTCCGTAAAAAAATTATTACATGTTCGTCTTGTAACATATCTTAAAATCACTGGTATAAAAAATAAAATAACCAATTTCAAGAATTAACATTTACTAGTCTCTTAAATTAGAAAAAAATACCAAAATACGTTTATTTCAACGCCCAATGTATCATAGCATTACAAATGTACGTTCTCTTTGCGTCTTAATACTAAAAATCAAAATATTCATCATCACACGCTCGTCAGTGCGGAACTCCAAAAATTAGAGATACCTTTAAAAACTCGCCGCTTATTAACCTCTCATCGAAACCGACCGTAAAATGTAAACTCGATAAAGCCACCAATTAAAACTAAATATGAGAACATCGACAATCAAAGCTCGAGCCGCTATATCTAACACCGAAAATCATTTCACAAAAAAAAATCGCATTTTTTGTAACAGACGCAAGGTCACCAACGCAGCATGATTTTTGGCTTTCAACTAGCGCGATCACGAGCCAATACACTTATGAGGACTCTTACGTTAAAAAAGAACTTACACATTTTAAACTCTACGCGGATGCAGTAACAGGAATTTGTAAAACGCCCCCAGCAAAACTACTGTGGTTGCGACGTGTAAGTTTGGGTAGGTGGCGATAATAACAATGCTTTATGAAAAGGTTTAGCCAACTAATTTGTTTTTTCTCAGCTACTGTCGATCTCGGTAGCGCTGCAACCTTTTTTTGTCGAAGGAGATCAATCAGTCAAAATAACAGTGTGATACCGCCTTTGATGCGATCCGACCGGCCTGTTTTAATCTCGTCTGATACATGATTAGTTCACCGATGATGCAGCAGTGCTGGATAACTGATCCGAAATTAGAATACAAAATTGTACATGTAGATGAACATCGTGAAACTTAACAAAGATTTATACCTATTTTTGATTAAATGTCATATTCTGCGCTTTCCAATTCAGGCCAAATTACATCATAACCAATATAATATTTTTAAAACTAGATATTAAAAAATAATTTTATAATGGTTAGTTGATTTGTCGATGTTACACACCGATTTTATTAATAAATATATTTCAGATATTAAAACATAAAAATAATAAGACTAATATTTTTATTGGCAATAATATATTTGATATTTATTAAAACTTTCGGAAGTCAGCCGCAACAATGAAATACCTGCGGTTATTCCATTTCAAAACAAAGTAAAAGAAGTCGGATGAGACAAATGATGTCAATGACATCATAATGATCGTCCATCATTTCTCGCTGCCTTCAAAACTGTCTTAACACGCCAACGTCCGTAGGCCGTACATATGAGCGAGTTCGGTAGCTGTTGATTTGCAGCAACTTTTTGCCGAACTTGATAAATCTCGCACTGATGATGGGAACAATGAGAAATTTCTTTTCGATGTTCTTCCCTTGCTATGTTCGCGTGATTAATTGTGTATCTTTAGCTTTTTCTGCATAAGGCCTTTTCACACATAGGTTACCGTTAATATTATAAAAAATAAAAAAAGGTGACATTGAATTGATTCTAAATTTAAGTTTTTATATATAGTTCTAAATTAAAATTAAATTTGTCTTGCAATTGTAATATTTCGGGAATAGAATAAAATTATCATATTAATATTAAGACATGTCTCTTTCAAGTCTTTAATTATTAATTAGTCATTTTGATATTCAAATATAATTTACCATAAGGTATTTAAAGCCATTTAAGTGAAGTAGTAACAACGAAAGAAACTACAAAACACATCTTAAATGTATATTGAGAGACACTTATTATATACAATACTTTTTATATAAAATTCAATCAATATTTAACGTAAAGAGAGATAAAAAAACAGCAATAAAATCTGTGATGCTAATTCGTCCTTGTAGACGTGTAATAAGTTCTAACGTCGAGAGCAGAAACGCCAGGAATTTTTACTATTACATTTATCTTCTTTCGCGTATTAGACTGTATTTGATACTCGGTCGAGACATTTGTTCTGATAGCTGGATTATTTGTCACAGCGGGAATGCAGATAATGGGTGAAAAAGTGTTAAATTCCTATCGAGCCGCACCGCCAGGACGAGACTGATTGAGTTATAAGCTATAATGGCAATTCCATTTTGTTTTTGCACTGTTTTTCACTTGAATGCCATGTGGTGAGGCGTCTACTCATATTTAATATACATTAGGAGCTCAAGCCTCGATCTTTGATTTCAGCTTTCTTGCTGCCACAACCGTACAAGAATGCGTGACTTGTTTATTTTGATTTGTCACCTTTGATATATGAATCCTTTTTGTTATTATCTGAAACACATTATTATGAATGACTGGACCACTTGATTACATTGCCGTCGACTTCGATTCTATTTTAATCGTGTTCCAGTATAGTCTCGTAATAATTTGTATGGAAAGGTAATATTGCTGCTTATTTTTATTTTAACTAATCTACTTTAGAAGAGGCTTAATGTAGTAATTGTCTTTATATGATTGCTAACATAAAATATATTTTAAGTAAAGCGAAAAAGTTAATTCCACAATATATGCTTATAGAATATGATTACTTTAATTGCTGAATCTACATACATAATTCTATAATAATGTTAGCCATTATGTACCAAACAACAAAACTGCAGTTCATAGTTAATTTTTCCAAAAAAATATTTATATTTATTGTTACAATAAAAAAATCAAAACAGTTCAGTCTCTGGTCATTTAATTTTCTACATAATAATTTAATTGTATTGATAACACATTCTGATATAGAACTTATACTTAAAAATTAATTTAGGAATGTTTCGAATGTCGAGACAGCTAGTCGCCAAGATGATTTTATTTCGATTGAAAATTCTTAATGCAACGAGTTAGGGCCGATTATTGTTTACCACAATAACGCATATTATACATTTCAGGCGGTCTCAATGGATACAAAAGCCGGGTAGCCGCATCTTATAATAGAGAATGGTCTGTGTGATAGTTAATTAAAGAAATGAATAACGTAATGCAAGTCGGCCGCTGTCCTTGACGTTGTGTGAGATGGGCAACAGTCACTGGTTATTATGTGGACGGAATAGGGTTAATTAAATCTTTTAAAAGGTACGTACTAAGCTAGATGTACCTACTAATCTATTAACCAGTTAAAATGTATCAGCAAAAGCGGTGTACAATGTTTTCATTACTTACAAATTAATATGTATGATGGTATCATAACTGCGACTCCTCAAATCTTGTGGTTATTTGTGGATGATAGTGAACACTTAACTTCATGTGAGACGCTTGTTGGTTTGCTACCTTCACTATAAATAATAAAAGTTTTACTGGGTCTCTAACCAAAATATTTGCAGAGTTAGTTAGAGCCCAAAAAGTAAGGCCAAAATTTCGGGTCTCGAAATTAAAAAGGGACTATAACACCACCTTACCTACGCAAAGAATTAAAATTATATATCTAGTTATTATTTTATTATATCTCGGTAAAAATGATTATAACTTCTATTTCTACATCCATACAGTAATGTGTAATCATTACTATGTTCAAGGTTTAAGAGTTTCTACTGAAATTACAATAACGAGACTTACCCCTACACTTCTTAAGGTGTAGCAACTAAGTCCACGTTTATCAACATCGAAGCATCTCATTACTGTGAGCAAGTATACCATGGACTATCAAATTGAAATATTTTGTTGTCACTTTGCACCTATAAATATACCCGTAAATGTATAGCTACTCACTGTTCAGGACCTATTCTAGGTCATCGAGACCTAAATTCGATAAAGCGGTAAAAGCCTCAATACACAAAGAAAATTAACAACATCTTTACACCAAGTGCTATTACATTCGGACAAAAATTATAACTCAATAATGAGTATCATTTAAAATATTTTAAAACTTGATGAAAAATTGGAGCAATGAGTGTCGCATACATCGAATCTGGTAGATTCAGTGGCTTTTAATGAACAAAATTATTAAACTATCCTGCTTTGGTCTATTAAACTTTTATAAATAACTCATATTTATAAAAGTTTAGTAGTCCAAAGTAATTTTTTCAAAATAATATCAGACTATCGATTCTCACTGTCCGTTATCAAAGTTCTTTTACGTATTTTCAGAAAATTTTCTATACAAACTGCTTTTTTTTTTTCAGAAAAATACTGTAACAATAAGTGAAATTTAATAACGCAGGAAATGTACCTTACGGGAGATCATTCCAATTGATCTTTTACCGAATAATATATATATTAGAAAATCTCTTTAAATATTTGCAGTAAGAAGTACCCAATTGTTTTCAAATAAATACCGTTTAAAACTATCAAGATTTGTGATCATATCCCTGTCTTAAAACGAAATGGTTTCCTGAATCCTAAGAATGCCTCCGTATCACAGTACCGCTTGCCCTGTAACACGGAGTTCTCAAGTTAAGGTTCCAGTGCTACTTCAATAATGGAATCTTGATGGTGATTGGATTTTTCAACTTCAGCTACCCTCAATCTGCCGTCATAACTATATTGCTATATTGCTATATTCCGGCAATCACGTGATCACACGTGAGAGCCATGATGTAATAAGCGAGCACGTTTCGCCATCTACGACCTCATTGTAGTATATGATACATTCTCTTTGTGGCGGCGATAAACATGTAGATTGTATGAGTTATTAAATTCTTAGTACATCTAAAAATGTCATCATATTTAAATATTAGTGAAGCACACATAAATAGCGGTGGACTGAGCACGTGTATTATGGAATTAGCTGTACATGTATTTATATTGTAATACGCAACATTCTTTTTAAATATTTGCAAATTTAAGTTAAAAAAATGAAAGTTTCATATAAAAATTACAATTATTTCACGCACCAGAAACAATTGAATTGAAATTACGATGGACACAATACATTTCATACGTGAGCATAAATCATAATGTAACGTAATCTAACGAATATTTTCTAGGTATTTCCACTGTCTCCATGACGTATGTGAAGGCAAAAGCAAACGTGGTGTATGCAAATAGGTAATATTTGAAGCAATAAAATCGTTATCGGCAAAGTTATCGCTGCGCAACGGAGCGCATTTTGCACGCTTCTAATGAACGCCTTATGAAACAGGCAATTTATCACATACGCCCTTATCACAAAGCGCACTGATAAATTTTATATGTGAAGAAACATAAACAATGGCAATCATACGTACCTTTATTAGATACTTTGCAGTGGTATTGTTTTTTTTTTAATCTTGTCAAATTCCAAACCCTCGAAGCAGCGGTTTTCTTTTAAACGGAGCTTTACACGTGACGACTTATTTCTGTAAAGGCTCATAGAAAGCCTCATTACCAATTCCAATAAGACGTTTTCAAAAAGGCCGTCCCTGCCGGCGCCTTGTGTCCACGGTGTGACCATGAATAAATCAATGAAAACAAATAGTATTCGGCTACTAGTGTTCCAAAAAAGCTTTTTTTTTTCAAGTGATATATAATCATCTATTGTTTCAACTACGTTTTGTTAAGTGGCCCTTACGTATGTTAATATATTCGCTGTGAAATAATAGGTAGAGCATATTTTCCAACCAAGATTGAGTGTGCTATACATATAGATAGGATCGAGGCGTAATTTGGTAGACACCGAAACTAATTTATTTAACAAAGAACCGCCCGTACCATAGAACTCTTTTTATGGATATACAAACACGAAACCTCCTGGGACTCCATACCTGTAATTATAGATTGTCTTAATGATCTTCCGAGGTGCCTGCATCCTGAACAGATTATATTATAATCTAGCTTATTCTTAAAATGAACGTAAGTTTTTAGATATTTTTATTACTGTATATTTCATAAAAGGTTGAAATTTCCTTTTTGATCTTTATGAAATAACTCTTGATCTCAATTGAAATGATTTCGAGTAACTGAGGCCTTAGATGGTAAACCACGCTTGCTCGAAATATTCTGGGTCCCACATGTATGACAGCCGGAACATAGCGATACTATTGTGGCGTCACACTGACATTGAGCAAGATAACTAGCCATGCGGGTTTTCGAAAAAACTTACCACTATCCAAATTCCACTACTCACGTGGATCAAGCCCGGGACCTCCGCGTTAAAACAAATGCTTAACCACTACACCACGGACGCAGTCGAAACATAAGTTCTTCAAGTTTAAAACTTCTTCATTTCTAAGTAGATGTTTCTATACAACTTTATGCACCGGAAATTAAAAATTCTTTCAATGGAATGAAAATAAAAAGTAAACTATGTACAATGACTTTTAGTTTGTTCCAAAATAATTTTCTAGCTACAGTCAACTGATAATTTTGTATACTGAATATTAAAATTACAGACTTTTATATTTTTTTCATATTTTAAATCACCTGCATACATAAGTACAGTTCTTGCGCCAAAAATTTTAATAAAAAATTATTGAAAAGATTTGATGCTAGTAACATTTTTTTGTATTATAACAATAAAATTATTATTTTTTCAAAGTACATTTCCTAGACTATACTAAGAGAGAATACGAAACATTTCTCACAACAGGGTCGATCAAAATTTTACAAGTACACTTTCATTACTACTAAATAATAAATTACAAATTTCAATTTCAAAAATATACAAATGTATGTAATTATTTCCCAAGGTCAAGACATCTAGGAAATATTTTTTATCAGTGAGAAATAACATTAACGCTCAGGCATGATATACAAATCTCACACAAAAACGTCAAGGAAATGAGTCAGGATTCAACAAGAGAGGGATAGTAACGAGCTTTTGTCGCTCCAGTGCATTTAGTGGGACTTCCGGTGGCTAATCATTGCTGACCGAGAGGATATAACTAGAAGCAAAAGCCACCTGCTGTGATTTGTTTTCAAAAAGCATTGCGCAGACTGCACCGCATTAAAAATTACTTTTAAATTTAAATCTTTCTTTTAGTACATTATTAATATACTCAGGCAGACATTTAAAAATAAAGAATGTATGCAACACTGAAATATATTCGTATGGTAGTTTCTTCGTTTTACATAATAACAAACTTCAAAAGAGCTACTAACATCAAAATCAATTATTACTATTAGATATTAGTAAAGAATAATATCTTAAAAATCAGAATGCCCATAAACTATGTACCATTGTCTTTCATGCATATAACTAAGTGTATATCAACACAATCGCATAGAATAGGCATTCCAAGTGTTTTGAGTTATTACTAAGTTGCTTATTCAATTTCAAATTTAGTAGTAATTTTTGATTACATATATGCTACAGTAGGGCGTGTCAACCTTTCCACCTCGCAGGGAAACAGAACCACTGACATCAACAACATTTTTTTACATTACTTTATATATCTATTTATTCCCGGAGTTTAAGTCCCTTAAATAACTGTCTATCCGATGGGATTTATCATTTTACATTAAGAACAATTAATAATCAAAATATTTTGTCACCAATAAAAAAGTAAGTTTTTATATTCAATATTTAAAAATTATTTGACATACAGAAGAAACATTAAACACAAGAAACTACTACTCAGAATCTTTACTCAGAATTATTGAGAAATTGGCAAAATGGCTGCGTTGCGTTCTTTGGATCGATACATAAAATTATTTTAACCCACACTTACGAATTAAAAATGTTCATTAATAATGTATTTGTTAAAATACATATTTAATAATTCAATAAATTGACATGTGATACTAAATTATAACAATGATTCAGTGAAATCCGTTGTCAATGTCCTAAAAGTTAACGGCAAAATATAAACTTGAATAAATATCAGCCGAGGTGTGATCTCAACAATAATAATCATTAAAATTGTTAGAACAAAAGATGGAAACATACACAACCTTTAAATTAAACTCATAGCTTTTTCTTAAAGAATAAATTTAAACACGGAAGCTACAAAATTTAAGGATTTAAGAATACGCGCTAAAAAATGAATTATGAAAAAAGATACACATTTTTTATTCTTGATTCCTCGCTACAATCCAAAAACAGACCGACAGAAGTAAAAAATTCGGCGCTAAAAAGAATAACGCCGTGAGTCTATTACTCGTACAGCATGTCATCGACGGTTCATTAAAATACGATGACTTAACACAAACACTATAGTGGACTTCATTGATAGCCTCTGACGTAGGTTTGACTCTTAAAAAATCCCATTGACTAATGCCAAGCTAATATATATCTTAACAGAAGCAACTTAGAGCTGGGACGCTCTAAGTAAAACTTCATTGCTTCGTTTTGTAACCGAAAGATGTTTTACAATAGCATTTCATTCCGTGGAATCCATTGATAAGTTTGATGCTACCAGTGTTACAAGAAGCTGATCTCACGAGCGTTGAGAAAGTCAATTACATACTAAGAAAATTTAAATCAAAGAACACAAATGCAAATTTTAACTTCACAGCCTTTCAGTTCATGATACTAGTGATCAAACACAATAAATAGTAAATTTAGTTTCAGTCATTAATTCTGAGTTCCATAATCTGCAGGGGCAAGGTAGTCAATTAATAACAAGTATCTCTATTATAGAGAAGTTCGTACCCGATTTTGTAAATGGTGTTGCGAATATTTTGGTATAAAGAAAGGTCTGAAAATTTCTTTTGTAAAAGCTAAACATTAAATTATTATTACGTTTAGCAAAATTCTTTGACTTAAGTAGTGTGCGTCTATTAATCTAGCTCTGATGATTTATAATTTGATATTGAAAATGAAAGTCAAATAACTTTTTACTTTTCAAAACCGTGAGAAAAGACCAATTTCTAAACTAGCTGTCAATCGGGTATTTCATCTATTGTGAACAAAAAACATTAAACTAAACCGATACAGTTAAAAATTATTGTGCCGTGGAAATAAGCAATTTAATGCGAAATTGAATGCCACGAAATCACTCCGTGGGGCCTTACCTGTTTGGAATAAACTTATTAAGGAGATTAACGTCAATTTTCCATTGCCCCTCGTAGCCTGTACCGTACAAATTAGAATTTATTCTGCTTCTAATCTTTATTGTGGATTTCTTGGCTTAACAAAGCTATAATTCCTTACTTGCCAAAAAGTCTTTGATGGCAAATTGTCTTTTCATAAAGTATAAGTGAAAATAATTAAACCTTACATATGTTATTTAAAAAAAAAGGAATTGCTTAATAACAAAAGTTAAAACAACCGTCTGTACTGTCTGTGTCTGTGTATATATATGTGAAGAGTAACTTTTAAGGCATGAGTATCAAAATAAGTTACACTATCATGAAATTGGAGATAATATTTTCAAAATCTTATAGAGACAATAAAAAATAGTATTTTAGGTTTCTATTAATATTAACGAACGAATGACTGGATAATAATCATACATTTTTTAAATTTTATCACTTTTATCGGTTCATCGGTGTCACCTAAATCTGTAGCAATTTACCTTCATGATTGTCGACTGGTGATAAACTTCTAATCAAGTTCGTAAAGCACTGTATGTAGAGAAATTATTACTGAGGAATAAGAAACTCCATCCTATGTCATAGTGATAAAATGGTGATTTGTTTACTAAATACTCTGTTATGTAAAAACGTTGTACCCAGATGAATGTCTTACTTCTCTCGTTCCTTATTCGTTGCATAATAACAAATACATTAAAGCTATAACAACATAATTATCATTTCGTATTAATATTTACATTTTTTTGCAAAAATTGTTACACAAACATGCGACCGCATAATCAGCTCACTTTACACTTCCATTGTTGAACTTTCCCTTCACTGTCTCTTGTTTTGTCTCATAAGGAAAGGGAGAGCCGAAGCATTAATTCACCATTCTGACCAACTGGTGGTTCCAATAAATCCGTTGATTTATCATACCCTTTCCACTTTTAATATCCAAAACATAACATGAATTGAATCAACGCATCTAAGAATCTTAAAGTAATAATTAATTATCAAATGAGTTACCACTTTCATGTTATGACATATAAGTAGTTAAAAAGTTATTTCACCTTGTTGAAAAGTTACACTTTCATCTACCTACAACGAAACTTCTAACATAACAATGCTAACGCTAGCACTTTGAGTTTGAAGCAACGTAGAGAATGCGCTTCGTCTTTGCATAAATAGTAGACATAACTGCATAAAATATTTTAGTTACAGAATTTTCATGCTCACGAGATACAAACACATTTATTTTAAATATTTTACTGTTTTAAACGGTATTTGGATATTTATGAAACATTGTTATTTAATTAATTTGATAAACAATTTAACTAGAAATTAATATTTGTAGCCCAATGTGTCAGTATTTTTTATCACCCTTTTATGAGTGCTAGAGGCTTACCTAGGGTCATTAATAGGCACTGATAAAATTATTTGCCGAAGTATAATAAAAGTAACGATTATATTTGTGATTTCATAGAAGTGCTAAAACGAGAAAACTGAGGCTCGCTGTAAGATAACGGATTTCCAAAGTGACACGAAATAATACAGTATGAATCCTCTAGATTGTGTTTGAAACAGTTTATAAATAAACAAAATGTTTCGATTAATAATTTTTTGGACGAGATTTTCCGTCCTTAGTAATATTACCGATTATTTATTAATCATTTGAAATATTTTAAATTCTTTATCTCAATAATTTTTAACTGGTTTAGAAAACTATTAAAATTATATATGTAAAGGAAATTACTTTCTCTCTTGGATTACATCGTACCCCTGTTACAACATGATCACTTAAGTCAAAATGCAATTTTTAGAAACATTAAAAACTTTGATATCGTAAAATATATGATACTCTCAGGTTTAAACTAGATAAATAGGTTATACTATAACGTCAAATTTATCTTGCTATTTATAAAATCATATGATAAAAAAACAAAATTATTACGTTTTTTAGCTGATTTTTGTTTAATATTGCAAATGTGATAGTATCGCATCGAGAGAACGATGTAATAAACGGTTAGATAAAGTTTTTTCTTTAAAGTTACAAACAAGAATTTTACTTAATAATGAAATAAAACTCAAATCACAGATATCCTAAATAATGTATTGAGTTTTTGAATAGTTTAAACCAGACTTTTTCGAATATATGTACTATACTTTAATTAAGATAAAAATTAATGTAAAATAAGTAGCATCAATTTTTTTATACGTGTTTTATTTAAGAATTTCATGAAAGATCCATAATCTTCAAAAATTATTTTAATATTTGTATCAGGAAAATTATATTATGATGTATTTTTTTAATTTTTGTTAATTATTAAAAATATAGTTTGATTGATTGTATCGGACATGTCGAATAAAAATTTTGATAATTTTTCTTAAACTATAAAAACAAAATAGTAGTATCACTAAGTAATCGAAATGCACAAGAAATTTTAGCAATACGTTGTCAAAACCTTCTGGCACATTAATATTCTTCTTACCGTTACGTAATCATTCATAAATGCTTTGAAAATAAAGCCGTAATAAATAATACGTGAAATGAAAATGACGAGTGAACATTTTATTAAAAAGATCTTTTCACAGCATACAGCAAACTTTATAAACACTTTTCTTAAATACTTGTTACCAAAATAAGTTCGTTAATATTAAAATAAGCCGTGGTTTAATGTGTATTACAATTCAAATTCCTTGTATAGTTAGAAAGAGATGTGTATATTTTTGTGGACTCACATTAAATGAGTGGGCAGAACTGAGTCCCCTCCAATTGCGCTTGCGCCTGTTTCGTATGGTACTCGGGTGACAAAAATTCTTAAATCTCCAATGTAAGAATAAAGATATATATTTAGGATATTTGTTTTTTCTGCATCTTCGGTTTTATTGAATTCTATTCTAATCTACGGTCAAATTTGCTGACCTTTCGATAGTTTGTTCCGAAATACACCTTTTTATTTCACATCGCCTGTTACCAAACTTCTTAAAAAATATTTTTTTATCTAATATCTCATTCCTCGTTGTACGTATTTTTCAATTATAAGAAACTTACGTGTATAAGACAACTATTTCCTATAATTGAAAAATTTAACACTGAACAAAGATAATCATTTTTTCCGATATCACAAACAATTTTAAACGTCTAAATACAAATTTGTTAAATTATAAAGTAAGCCAAATTTTTTGAAGAATTTGTCTTTTTTAAGATGTTGAATCCTAAGAACGTCAGGGAGCGGTGGCACTGTACACCTTACACTTGCACCAGTGGGTGTGTTCCATGTGCACTCACACACACACCGACACTTGGACCTCAACACTAATCCTCCGAAGCGAGCCACGCGCACACCACCGCCCGCAAACCTATCCGTACAAACACAGCGGCACTCTCAGTTCCATACAACCTCCTCTGCTGCACTCACGCGCAGAAAAAAAGATAACGCGATCTATCGATCTTTTTCCCAATAATAAAAAACAACGCCGTCTGATAGGCTTCACAGCTATAGTCGGATAAGCCTGACGACTACAACCGAACGCGTCGCCTTAGCACAAGACATTTATTTCAATCATCATATTTATGACAGCGTAATTAATTAAACATGGCATTTTAATTATGTAAATACAAATGGGTGATAATTAATTTAAATTATGTGTTTTGATCTCCTCCATTTAATTTAATGCAAACATATATTAATCACAATTGGTGGCGTTTTTACAGTGTTGTTTTAATGAAATCGTTCGTTTTTGCTTAATAATAATTTAGTTGTGTGATAATAAAATGTTTGATTTGCGGCCCTTGTGATATAAGTAATTTGTGAAGAAGACTTGATGTTAACATTATTGTGACAGTCATACCATTATGGAACGGCACCAAAATGGTATGGATGTGTGGGTAGGTAAGGGTATATACATAATATTGTTATTTATTTATTATACTTTATTGTTACACTAATAACTATTCAATTTTATCCGCTTTATTCATCATTTATAAATATCAAAATATTTAAATCCCGCTCTAAAAACCTGTTCTGAAATAAAACTTCGTTAAAGTTTTCCTTATCTACAATTATCTTATCAGATTGTGTATAGAGTTTTAATACATCATGTATTTTTAGTTCTCTATGCAACGTCCAAACTAAATATTTCAAATTAATCCTTGGTCATATACCATATTTTTGAAAACAGGACAAGTTCTACATATGTAACATTATTAACCTTATTATCTCATTAATAACATATAGATTAGGCATAAATTATGCATTGACATTCAAATGGTACGTTCTGTGCTAAATTAGTGGTTCCTACAAACGACCAACATGTGGGATTCGGTTAAAAATATCTTTCTCACTAAGTTAAAATAACACTAGAAGTAAATAAATATAAACTAGTTAATAGGATTTCGTCAATCAGACTATATTCAATTTGTGTCACAACGTTCATTTGCTGGACTAATAAAATTTCCTAGTTCATTAAAAGAATACATTTTCAACAACAATTTCCGAGTTTGCCTAACAAACGTTTCACCTAAATATTTGAACTAAAATGATATATTAGGCCAATGGGTAATATATATTTTTATTAAATTAATAAAATGTCATAGCTTTATAATCGTGTTGACCTTTTATAACTAAGGAAATGTCAACATTCAACCACTAATTAGACACAGTAAAGCAAAAAAAAAATATTTATGAAACAAAATACAACATAATGATATACAGGTTTTGGTGTACCTTTCCAAGCATTAAAACGGCTATATCCATAGGAAACATGTTGTACGTTTGTAAATAAATATTTATATATAATAAATGTCTGATAAATGTATGACAAACGTATACTTATATAACGGCAAACTTAAAAAAGAGAACATTATTTTAAATTATGTAAACAAAATTTTGTACTTTAACTTGTGGCATTTTTCTTGCATAACTCGATTACTACGTATTTGTTGCAAATCAGCCATCATTTTCAAATATCTAAGTTTTCCGATTTTGAATTTGTTCCGAACGGAGATTATTGATATTCAACATGCTTTGCTATCGATTAGAAGAATTTCACATTATCACTTCAACTCAAACTTTTATTAATTACTAAAGTTTGATTAAGCTTTTCAGAGCAACCTAGCCTTACAGGCTTAGAGAAGTTATAATGTATAAATGTAAGCTTTTAAATTAACGTGCCCAATAAGGCGATATAAATAGGACGACGGCGTCCTGAATATATTGAATACCAATGTATTATGCTCAGTCATACTGCTACACCAAATAGCTTATTATAATTTACCAACTATCTATTAAAAGGTTTGATGTCTCTGATTAATCACTATGTTTACGGGATGCATCACTTTGACGAAACAAAGTTCGATCAAAATGCTATATCTGATTCTAATATACGCCCAAATTGATTTTATTTTATTTTTAATACAATTTTAAATGTATTAATACATCAAATTATAACAGCCTCAAAAAGGATTTTATGAACTAGAGTCCCTAAACCTAGAGTTTAATTTACCTTTGACTACAGACCTACAAACTTATCCTATCCATAACTAAAGTACTCTCATTACTAGATTAAGATGTACTTACATCATTAGGACAGGGCCGGGTGAACCAGCTCGGCGGTTTATTCATCAACGGGAGACCTTTGCCAAATCACATACGACTGAAGATCGTCGAGATGGCAGCCGCGGGTGTGAGACCATGCGTTATTTCTCGCCAACTTCGTGTGTCGCACGGATGTGTCTCCAAAATTCTTAATAGGTACCAGGTGAGAGGGGTTTTACGTTTATTTAAAATAGTATGTAACATTTATAAGTATAAAGGATATTAAAACAAAGTACTAATTCTTCCTGATAGTTTGTACTTGACTGTCTCCGTAACAAGATTATTAACGCTTGTTTTGTAAAACACAAGACCCGAGTTCGATTTCCGGCCTACACAAGTAGCGATGTCTGGGTAGTGGCAGGGTTCATTCAAACCCGTCTCTACCTACACTCAGCTCGCTGTCACGTTCAATGTCATCATTCTGCCATCACATATATAACATTGTTGTAACCCGGCAGCCATAAATATGGAAACTAGAGTATTCTGGCCGAGGCCTTTTACTATGTACGACCACATCTTTATTTAACATCAGGTAAAATATAGGTCATATGTTAGCCGGATCCTGATAAAAAAAAATCTACAACACAAACAGCTATATTCCTCAAAGTATGATATTGATAGTGTAGAAATATTCATGCGTTTCATTTGAAATGACGCTGTAACTAGCGAAATTACTAAAGTAACAAGACTTAACATCTTATGTCATAAAACGACGTACGCGTTAACGTTCTGTGTAAGCATCTTACCCAGCATTTCAACATTATAGGCTCGCGTAAAGTTTACAAAGCTTGACCAAAAGAAATGTGTTTAATGACCAATGTCTTTAAAGATGATGCCATATATTTATTTAACTAAAAAGATATCTATAGTTTAGGTTTCTTTGATTAGTTCAAATTAGTTTTAGTTAGTGTAGTAGTTTATTAAAGTTTTTGTGACTTAAACTATTTCTTAGCGCGATTACCTATATTGACACCCTTTTCGTAACGTCCACACATTTCTACTCTGATAATTACGGTCTTGTATGAACGGTATATTTAGTTTTAAGTTTTAATATCACATTTGACTAGCGACCTTCAAGACCTTTACATTTTTAGTCAATGGTAGAAAATACCTGTTTTTATTTCTATTTAAATCAAATTATTCCTTTGTATCTGTCCTTCTTTTATATTTACGCATAAATTCACATAAAACTAGTCATTAATTAAACGTCGAATACACTGGTAAAGTTAATCTCCAGACGCCTCTTCCCCGGTAGCCGATGGAACAATCGCTATTGATTTTCTGCGCGGCCAAGCCTGAAGGTTTATTTTCACTAGCATCCCCGTGTACCTACGTGCCACAATAATGGTGATTGTTTCGTCCAGGAAACATTTATCCACGCTCCACGTGCCCCGTGGCGACCTCTACTAACCCGTTTAAACCTATTGTCAAACTAATAGTACTGATTCAAATATAAGTTATATTGTACAAACCGTGATCATTTCCGTTATTGGAAAAACTTTAGTTTAGTAACAGCTCCATAATTACATAAAAATAAATGGTTGTCATAATATTATAGTCTTTTTTGCAAATTTTTGGCCGTCTTAATCTGTAGATTAATCAACATATTTGTTATAAAAACGCAAACTTTTTTTTTAAATATTATTTACAAATGTGTACATCATTATATATAATTTATATGTAATCTTTTTTCGTTAACTTCTTCAATAATTATAAATTTGCTTTTAAATTCTCTATTTTAAGAGTGCAGGTTTTCAAGAAATAACGCTTAAAACATTAAAATTTCATTATTTAAAAGTTGTTGTTAAACTTGCGTTATAATCTGACGGTCAACACTAATTGCAACATTGAGCATATATTTTGGTTAATAAAATTCTGTTATAAATAATAATTTATCATGGGTTTTTTAACACAATAAACTATTTCCGTAATAAGAAAAATTTAACTATTTACATCCAAATCTTTTGGAATTTTGATGACTATATCAAACCTAATGTATATTTCATTAGAGAAGGCTCGTCATTAATAATTCTAGAATGATGGAATGTAAAAATTGTGTTAATAATCGAAACATATTTTTCTTCATGCGATGAACTTTGTTCTAAAAAGGTCCCAATATCTTCTTTTTGCTTAGGAGACGGGGTCAATTAGACCAGGCGTCATTGGCGGATCAAAGCCGAGAGTAGCGACACCTGAAGTTGAAGCGCGAATTGAAGAACTGAAACGCCAAAATCCAGGAATATTCTCATGGGAAATACGGGAAAAATTGATTAAGGTATGAATTAATGATTCGTTGAATTTATACATACTGAAATGTTATATTAGTATTAATTATAATAGACTTTAGTTATAATAGTACATCCTTATGTACTAAATTTAGTAAATATATAAAATCATTATTATCAGTCTTCAGTGATTAGTACTGCAGATACTCTCTATTAAAATGAAAGTTAAGTACATCCACTTTACTCCAGCTCGCCGGCGATATGTATACATTAATATATGTCCTACAAGTTACATGTTAATAAATAGTTTTCATTAAAAAAAAGTATCGTCGACTATCAATATCGCACGATGGCTGAGATACTTACAATACTTATAATTGGAACGGTGAAATTTCAATAGTTCGAATCCAAAAGATGATTTATTACGGAATAGATATCTGCTGGATTCACGCTCCGTCGATGTTCGCCGCGGTCATTGCAGTTGCCAATTTTGTGAAACTCGATTATGAAATCGTTGATAGCGATTATGTTGGTCTATGAATCATATTTTTTGTGTTAACA
The DNA here is from genome assembly GCA_018245475.1 of Pharmacophagus antenor. NCBI lineage: Eukaryota > Metazoa > Arthropoda > Insecta > Lepidoptera > Papilionidae > Pharmacophagus > Pharmacophagus antenor. Next base: position 59,868 of record DWQX01000090.1, read on the forward strand.
CTCAAAGAAAATCGACAACAATTTACTTCTTAAAATGTATTTATCTAAGGGTTTTTAATATCTTTGCCTATAAACAGATAGGATTTTAATAGAAATAATCTTAGACGTCTCAAAGCCATCCGATTTTTTTTTCGGATTTAAATGACACATTGAAACATACAATTCGAATCCATTGTATTCGCGTTAATATATCGCACCCCCGAAAATACACATTTTCAGGAAAAGCATATAACATATTGATACCAAAAAATAGATGAAAAGTTAGAATAGAAATAGAATAGCATAACGTCAGCTTTTAAATTCATGTTGAAAAAATAATGTAATCATAATATTGTAAAAATGTTTTAATCTTTGCAAAAATGACAATGTCGCACCGAGGGTGCGATATGTATGGATTTCAATTAATATACGTCTTAATTTTTTATTAATATATTATAACGCTTTGGTTCGTTTTCTTGGTATAAATTTTTTAATCATAGTAATGTGTAATTAAAAATGACATACTGTCAAACTCTGTATATATAGTAATTATGCCGTAAATACCTAATTAATGAGAGTAATAGAGATATTAACAACTTCTTCTTTAATCTTTTATTACGTATTGCTATCCTTTTTTTTCTCTTACGTATTGCTATCTTTCATTTTAAGAAATCTATTTTCATCATAAAATTTAATAAGAAATTTTGTAGGTGTTTTTATTGGGCATCGTATGCTTAGACTATATTACCGCTTATAAAACTTTTCAGGAGGGTGTCACAGACCCGCCGAGTATATCTTCTATTTCTCGGTTATTGCGTGGCGGCTCCCGAGATCCTGATGGAAAGAAAGACTACAGCATTGATGGTATTCTTGGAGGTAAGTGGTTGAATATTACTCATTACATTTTTTTTTCTATATTAATAATACGTAATTAAGGGAGTTATTATTTTACTCTCAACACTTTAAGACATCCACACACAATCTTTATTCAATGCAACAAACATTGAATAAAGTTCATGGTATAAAAAATGCTATTTCTATTTCAAAAATTAATATAGTAACGTTTTTTATACATAACAATAGTTTTAGATAGAACTACACTTGCAACCCTACCTGTGAGTGAAACGTTACACAATGACTTCCCTATTCCACAAACGCTCATTTCGCAACAGCGGCGGCCCGCAAAGCATTCACAAGAGGGCGGTCAAAAAATCAATTTCCGCACACAAATCTTACCGCATCATTGTTGGCATGTGAAATATTAGAGTTTGTTCTCGCGGCGTTAAAGGGCGGCTTATGTTTGGGAGCCGTATTCTGAACGTAACTGACAAAGATAGCCGCGACCGCCCGTCGCGGCTCCTCACAGTGCTGAAAACAGCAACAATTGTCGCAACTTGTTTTCGTCATTGTCTGCTCCATATTTTGTCGCTTAGTCCATTGTATATCACATTAAAATACCGTGTTTGTATCGACGGTGTATTCGACTTTGATGTATACTGTCTTACAAAGGTGTTTTACACATCTACCCCAATCTGTTATATTCATTTATATCATCATAGTTTATTTATAATATTAACTGAATTTTGGAACTGTGGGATATTTTTTTTAATTGATTTGTATAGTTAGTTCGTCGTATTTAATTAAATAAAACTTTTTATTAAATTAAAAATAATTATATACTTTTTGAAATAATGTGTAGAAAATAATTTTAAATAAAATAGAACCCATACGAATATACATAAATAATGTACAACACAACACAGCTTTAATAAATATAAAAAAATTAAAACCCGAATGAAGTTTAAGAATGATCTGTAGCCGTATAAAGTACTGTAATAAATTTTTTCTGTTAATTAACAGTGATCTTTAAAGGAATGAATAACTTGAATGTTATTTATTACTAAGCGTTATTTAAAAGAAAGACATTACGTTACTGAAAAATGTGAAACGTGTAAAACCTTTGCGCTATTAAGAATACCATTATTTTAGATAATTTTCCTTGCAAATTACCACAATCACGAAATGTAACTGCAAATTACGCTTGCGACTATATTTTATACATTACATACGAAGCTGTCGCAGTAAGTGTCATCAAGATAAAACAAGCGATCCACTTTCACATCGTAACACAACAATACAAAAAGAGATGGAGATAGAATCTTACATTTGTTTAATAATATCGCTCGTTAGAATCAACTAATGTCGCGCCGTAGAGCAGATGGACTATTACAAAGAACCTCCACGAAGACACGGTCAGTAGGAATTCACGATGCAAGTGTTACAAAAAGCATTAAAGCTATTTTCTTTGCATTAGTCATAGCTGCCACAAATCCGAGTTCAGATAGATTCTAAAAGCCTATATATTCATTATAGCTTAAGGTAATTTTAAATTTATATGCAAAATAAGTAATTGTAGGAAAAGTATAGCAATAATATAAGAATGACATTTGTTCTAATTATATCGATATTATCAGAATGTAGAAATATTAAACTTTATTAATCTTAATTACACTAAATTTTATTAAAGATGAGCTCGTATTTTGAATTTAGATTTAGATTGTTCAATTTAGATGATATAGACATTATCTAATAACTTATTAGACATTTTCAAACGACATTTGGTTCCAATTAAATTCTGTGAATATCGTAAATGTGTTCTCGTCATACGTAACAAAATAAAAATATTTTATTAACGCGTAGAGCACGCGCGGCACTTCAAATACTGAATGATTGTTTGTTTTTTATCTGTTGTCGCATTGTATCCGACACGATTTTGTATTATCACATTACTCAACATGAGCCCTCCCAGACTAATTCGAATTAAAGATGTAATTCGAAATTTTATTAAATATTCGAATTTTCCTCCGATTTTTAATAGTTTTTATTAAAAAATTATTATACATTATTATAATTTTTAAATTAACAAACAATATCGACTTATTCACACCAATTAAAATCTAAGTGTAAACCTTACCCTTCAATTTATCCGATTGACAAATATTATTATAACAATTATTTCAAGCAGTAAAGATCGTTTTTCTGTTTTAGAACTTTACGAAAGACTACGAAATACGTATGATTTATACATGTAATAACTAAGATTTTAAAACCGAAACTCGTTTCATTATAAAATTTAATGTTGCAGCTTAACTAAAATAATTTAAGGGGAGCATTAAGAAAGTACACAAAATCGCGCCGAAAAACAAAGAGCGTACGCCCCCTCCGCGCCGACGTGCTAATCCGGCCATCTGTTAACATCGGAACAAACCGCTGAAACAAAGGCCGACCCGACCGTTTTAATGAAGCCAGATTATGAAGGTGTTAAACCGCTGCCGACGCTCTTTCAACTCTCAAATTATGACTTTTGAACGGAGCCGGCGTCTTCACGGGGTCACATTTCGGCAATCGCCAAAGATCCTCCCACTCTCTCCCACTCGCATTCCACGTATAAACTTCTCGCATTTCTTTGAACATAAAATCCTTTACAGCTTTAGTTTTATTTCATTTTCCAATAACAATCAAAATAGTCCCTATGGCAATGCATTAAGGTGGCGAATAGTTTAGATAAGGCTCTTATAGGTACCAAGAGTTATTTAGCCCCATACGTTATGATCAGAGACTGTAGAAAAAAAGACAAAATAATTTTGTCCCTGTCTTACGAGTCAGCCATAGAATTTGAGCAGTGTAAATTATTTTATTACAATACTTCGTTTTTTAATTGGATTCGCAGTTATTATAACATTTGTCGCGTTAAATAATAAATAAAACACGTGCAATGTAAATATCTTAGTTAAAGCGTTAAATTCTATAGTAATTGTTATCGTGCAATTAGTCATCCTTAAGAACAATAATACTTAAACAGCATTTACGTCTTCGAATTTTGGTGTAAAAAAGGTACTTTAATTGCCAATGTTTTAAATACCCATATGTCAATTTCAATTCATAATAAATGATTTTTCATTCTAGTGATTATTATTAAAATAAAATAATATTTTACCAAAAGCTTTCTCCTTAGTCTACGTAGCTGTATGTAAGACTAAAAGCAGTAACTTTGCCGTTGCTAAGTAACGCAAATTAAACTCAAATGCGATTCAACGTATTAAAGCCCGCGAGCTTTTCCTTTTGCGTGTCATAAATCCAGATCGCGACACCAAAATATTGAATGGTGCCAAAATGTCACCCGGACGGCAAAGAAGCCGACAAAGAAGCCGCCGCACTGGGTGTTCCTTATTCCACCGCACTGAGCCACACTGAGCCCCTATTTTTTCATTTCATTCAATTTTGACTTCTTTCAAAAGGCTATTAATATAAGCCGCATTTTTAAACAGTTTTAAGGACGAAGCTGTGCATTGTTAAAAGATTTTTTTAAATCTGTTTCCGTAGGATACCGCTACCGATTTATAAATGAGATCGCTCAGCCTGCGGATCTGCCGGTCCTTGATTTAGGCGAATTAAAACGTGATGTGGGGCTTAACAAAAAACCGGCCGTTAATAAATAACGCGTATTTAAAAAAAAAACACAACAAATGAAGACAAATTTGTTCAGTGCGACGTGAAATAAATAATGAATTCTCATTATGATAATTATAGGTACAAAGATCGCATATATCTATGATTCATTATAATCATTTCTCTCATAACATTATCAATAATTTAAGGCTTCTTAATACCTAATGCATCTTATAAAATGAACACGTACTTTTTCATTTTAATAGTTTGTATGTACACGTAGAAACGCATTTGTATGCTAATTATACGCAATTTTTTTTTGAAGACGTTTTCGTCTTAACTTCATTGTTGATTCACTTCAGCATTGTCTTCCATATACCAATATATATATATAT
>DWQX01000091.1:0-34690 GCA_018245475.1 Pharmacophagus antenor
AATGTGGATTATCTGAAGTGATTTCTGAGAACAATGCGTGGTGTGTGTATTTAATTGATACAATTCAAGGTAATTCAGCAGAATATGAGCTCTATGTATTTGTGAAGTCTTCTTATCATATTTCACTTCATCCTCAAAAATGGGGAATTCAAATTTATCATAAAGGTGTTATTTCACACGCTTCAAGCCAAAGACCGCTTAATTTATTAGAGGAAAATAACTTTGTACTCACAGGAAATAATTGGAATGGCGTGGATGTCGGTTTCCCTTGTGCGGTATTAATCACAACAATAGGGCATATTGGGATGATGGATCTGATTGGAGGCAAAATGATTAGAGTAACTCTTTGTGAGCGAGGTAACCGCATTATTCCTCATTCCATGATAGTGTCCGGACAGATGTCAACAACCTCACTAGGAAAGCAGTATTTTTATATTGATGTAAGGGAGTATGGTGGGTAGAAAGAGTTTAGATGGTTGGTTTAGTTGTTGAGTATGAAAGATCGCTAAAAAAGGATATATTCGTTGGTGGTCGGCTCTGTACCAAAAGCGGACATTCGTTTGACTATAAATATGTGACCTATATTAGTTGACCACTAGTAGAAAATACTATGACTATATTAAGCAACACGAAGGAGCAACCTCTAATTGGTTATCCTACAGTCGAATATAGCTTTTCATAGAGGTCATGAGGCTTCGTTAAAATAAGAGAGATGTAGGATAGATAAAAATGGAACCTATCTCAATGGCAATTAGTAGTGCAGCGTACTATGTTGCAACAAAATTTGTAGACCGATTTATATCTCAGGAAGGGTACGGATGGTTTCAAAAGATGTTTTTTCCCAAGCAAAGATATGTAGATAGGCTCTATCAACTGATTGAGGAAACGGCTAAAAAATTTGAAGTCGAATATCCAATTGAGTCAGATAAAATCCCGTTTTATCACTCTCAGCCATTATTTGATGTATTAAACGAATATATTTTGTTTAAAGAATTTCCCAATAAATCTGAGTTATTGAATAAGTTTAGTGATTATCCAAATATACTCCCTCCAACTCAAAATCAACTCGAACGTTTTTATGCGATTCTTACGCTTGAAATAAATAATTGTAAAATATTAAAAAGTCTCCATATCGAAGAAACTTATAAAGAAAAAATATTTGATATTAGTGACGAACTTATTCAAATTAAACTTGTTTTAAGATCTATAGATGAAAAGCTAACTTTTCATTTAAGTGATGATTGGTTAAATGAAAAAAGTAGACAAGCAATAGCTGACTTGGGAGGGCGATACACACCCGAACTCAACGTAAAGCTAGAAATAGCAAAGATATTTGATGGTCTCGGTAGAACTAATAATTTTTCTGAAATATTTTATTCACATATAGATAGTTTTCTGAACACTAGAAACAAGCTACATAGTTGTGATGTAATTTCTTCACAATTATCTGAAATAGATCACTATTCAAGCGAAATTGCAAATCTATATCAAAAAATCAATTTTTCTAAATTAAATAAAATTCCGACGAATAAATTTACTGACTATGCTTCTAAGTGCCAAGTAGCTATTGATGAGGCGAAATCAATATTGTGGAAACTCGAAGAAAAGTCAAAACAAGTAGGTGAAACCAAACACCACAGTGATAAGTATTTATCCACTCTGCAAGAGCTTTGGAAATTTGGTTATGCGTGCAATGATTTACTTACATTCATTAACTCAATAACAGTGAAGCTGGCTAACAACCCATTCTTACTTCTCGAAGGAAAAGCTGGAATTGGTAAGTCTCATTTACTTGCTGACGTTATTAAAAGACGAATTGCCTCGGGTTATCCTTCTCTACTTATACTAGGGCAACAACTTACTTCAGATGAATCTCCGTGGTCACAAATCTTCAAAAGATTACAGCTTAAAATTACTTCTCGTGAGTTCCTAGAAAAACTAAATTTATACGGTCAAAAAACAGGAAAAAAAGTCTTAATTTTTATTGATGCAATCAATGAGGGGAATGGCAATAAATTCTGGGATGACAACATCAACAGCTTTGTTGATGAAATCAAATGCTTTGAATGGCTTGGTCTGATAATGTCAGTCAGAACAACATATAGAAGTGTAACAATCTCACGTGAGAATGTGGAGCGAAATAATTTTGAAATTCATGAACATATTGGATTTCAGAATGTTGAGTTGAAAGCTGTTAGTTTATTTTATGATTATTATAATATAGAGAGACCTTCATCTCCTAACCTTAATCCAGAGTTTAAAAACCCTCTATTTCTTAAATTATTGTGTGAAGGGATTAAGAAAAATGGTTTAACTAAAGTGCCTGTTGGATTTAATGGAATTTCAAATATTCTGAATTTTTTAGTGGAAGGTGTAAATAAGTCATTAGCATCACCCAAAAAATATGCTTTTGACCCCAGCTTTCCTCTTGTTAAAGATGCTCTCAACGAAATCATAAAGTCCAAAATAAAGATTGGGAGTAATAGTATTTCACTTAAAGACGCTCATTTAGCGGTTCAATCTGTTGTTAATGATTATGTTGCTGATAAAAATTTCCTCAACGCCTTAATTGACGAAGGATTATTGACTAAAGGTATAGTAAGAAATGATGATAATTCTACTGAGGAAGTGGTTTATGTGGCTTATGAAAGGTTTGATGATCATTTAACCGTTAAGTTTTTATTAGATGGTGTTGAAAATATTGAAAATGAATTTAAGTCAGATGGTCGTCTGAAAAGTTATTTTGATGATGAATGTGGTTTTTATATAAATTCTGGGATAGTAGAGGCTCTATCTATTCAATTGCCAGAAACGTATGGGAAAGAGCTTTATGAATTTCTGCCGGAGTTCAGCAATAATCATAAATTACTAGAAGCCTTTATTGATAGTTTGATATGGCGAGATATCAATGCTATTGATTTCGAAAAAATCAAACCTTTCATTAATGAGCAAGTTTTCAGGTTTAACAATAGCTTTGATCATTTTCTAGAGGCTGTGATCTCTATTTCGGGGGTAGTTGATCACCCTTTTAATGCTAATTTTTTACATAATTGGTTAAAAGCGCACCCTTTGCCAAATCGAGATGCGTTTTGGACTACAAAACTTAAATATAAATATAATGAAGAGTCAGCATTTAGGCATCTAATAGATTGGGCATGGGACAGAACAGATAAAAGCTACATTTCGGATGAATCAATCGAGCTGGTTGCAACTAGTTTATGCTGGTTTTTAACTTCTAGTAACCGAGAACTTCGGGATTGTTCTACTAAAGCTTTAGTGAGTTTACTCGAAGCAAGAATTCCTATATTGAAAAAAATAATTGATAAGTTTTATGGCGTGGACGATCCATACGTTTGGGAAAGAATATTTGCAGTTGCATTAGGTTGTACATTGCGAACCAATAATTTTAAAGAACTAAAATATTTAGCCGAAACTGTTTATCAAAAGGTATTTTGTTCTGAGTATGTGTATCCAAATATCTTACTTAGAGACTATGCGAGAGAGATTCTTGAATTTGTTGCTCATCTTGGATTGGATCTTGACGGTATTGAGCTATCCAAAACTAGACCACCATACAACAGCATTTGGCCTGACGATATTCCTTCAACAGAAGAACTAAAGTCGCTCTACGACAAAGATTCTTATTGGGAACTTTGGTGCTCGATTATGGGAGGTGGTGACTTCTCACGATATACGATTGGAACAAATCACAATCACTCGGATTGGTCTGGTTGTAAGTTTGGCGAAACTCCTATTGATCGTAAGCAAGTTTTTAAAACTTTCAAATGCAAACTAACCGCTCAACAGAAAGAGCTATATGAAGCTACAGACCCTATCATTTATGATGATAAAAGAGAAAAAATTACATCTGGGGGAGTTAAAATTAGACTTGGTAGCGCAATAGGTAGAAAAAAACAGGAAGAAATAAAGGCGAGCAAAGAATCATTTAAGAGGTCTTTGTCATACGACTTGTTAATTGAATTTGAAAATGATATAGAGCCGTACCTAGATCACAATAATAACTTGCTGGAAACAGATAAACACTTTGATCTTCGAATTGCTGAGCGATTTATATTTAATCGTGTAATAGAGCTCGGTTGGGATCCTAAGAAACATGGTAATTTTGACCGACAAATAGGAACTGGTCGTGGACGTAGGGAGTCATTTCAAGAGCGTATTGGTAAAAAGTACCAATGGATTGCTTATTATGAATACATGGCAAGGTTAGCCGATAATTTTATTCGTTTTGAAAGCAACTATAGTGGCGAACAAAAGGAAAGTCTATACCAAGGGCCATGGGAGCCTTACGTAAGAGATATAGATCCTACTATCTTACTTAAAAAAACTGGAACTAAGGTGTTAAGCAATCAAGAAATATGGTGGCTTAATGATGAATTATTTGATTGGACTTGCTCTAATGAAGACTGGGTTAAAAGCTCTACTACGATAACTAATCCATATGCTTTGATTGAAGTTAAAGATGACAATGGTGATGAATGGATAGTATTAGAAAGTTATCCGTCATGGAGAGAACCAAAAATTATTGGAAACGATGATTGGAGATTCCCACGAAAAGAGATTTGGTGTCATATTAGAAGTTATATCGTTAAAGTAGAAGAGTTTGAAAATTTTAGAAATTGGGCAATAGATCAACACTTTATGGGCAGGTGGATGCCAGAAGGCACTAATAGATATCAATTATTTAATAGGGAGTTCTATTGGTCTGAAGCATTCCAGTTTTTCAAATCAGACTATTATGAAGGTTCTGATTGGACGCCGATAAGAGATCAAGACTCTGGAGCTAAGATAGCTGATGTTAGTGTCACTTCTATTAATTATTTGTGGGAAGAAGAGTTCGATAAATCAAAAATAGAAACATTGAGCTTTTTGAAGCCTAGTAATTTAATCTTTGAAAAGATGGGCTTAAAAAATGGGGAAATAGAAGGTAGTTTCAATGATAAAAACGGAACTATGGTTTGCTTTGCTGCTGAAGCTGTGCATGCTTCAAAGGCGCATCTACTTGTTAAAAAAGAACCATTTTTAACAATGTTAAGTGATAATGGCTTTGAAATCGTTTGGACATTATTAGGTGAAAAAGGTGTTATAGGTGGATCACTTACCTCAAATAATCATTATGGCCGACAGGAATTTAGTGGAGCGTTTTATTTTGAAGAAAATCAGCTAATAGGAAGTTATAAAACTAACTTAACGAGATAAAAATAAATGTAGAAACTAAATATATAAGTAGTATTAGAAAGGGGGTTATACTTAAGCCCCCCAAATTGAGGGAGGTTGTCGAATGGTAGCAATAATTTTTTATATACACGTTAAAGATACTAGTGGTGCTAATGTTAGCTCCTCGCTCAAAGCTGACAATCAAATTTGAGATATTGCATAATAAATTGTTGTTTCTAAAATATTCACTACATGAGTATAGTGAAGAATATTTAATTTAAATAAGAACTCCCCAATTTATTACTAGCATGAATTTTTATAATTAAAATTCTTGTTATTTAATATAAATAGTAGGCTTGATTTTTTTGATTACATACTTAATAAATTCGTAACCATTTAAAATAATCTTCCCCAAAACCACTCCAATCTAAACTAAAAATCAACCAGTTACATACAAACCAAGATCACACAAAAAATAAATCATCTCCTCAATAATTATAATTTATTTAATAAGTTACTTAATTATTATGGGTATAATGCTACGCCACATGGGTTGGACAGAAGCCGCTGACTTAATCATTAAAGGTATGGAAGGCGCAATCGAAGCGAAGACCGTTACTTATGATTTTGAACGTCCACAAGTCTCTCATTGTATGAATGGGGCTTTGTAATAGGGATGGGATTTAGCATGCTTCTTGGATTAGCAACTTATCTGATGACACGGCGAGAACAGCGGAAACGAACAGCGTTATTTGCTGAATTAGTTCATCGAAATTGTTCTAGTGATCCGCGAGAAATCGAAAAAATAGTCGGTGAGATGCTGACTAAAGCTAAAAAGGACATCTAATGAACCTAAAACAAAAAGTGACAGCTGTTGCGAGTGCTGGTGCGGTAAGTATTGCACTAACAGTGATTGGTTATTTTGAGGGTGTGCGTTATGAACCTTACCGCGATGTTGCTGGAATTCTGACGGTTTGTTATGGACACACTGGAAACGACATCACTCAAGGTAAGACATACACACAACAAGAGTGTGACGAGTTACTGCAGAAAGACTTTATCAGAACGCAACAGCAAGTCGATATCCTGGTTAAAGTGCCGGTCGATGATAAAACAAAAGCTTCTCTATATTCATTCGCTTTCAATGTCGGTACCACAGCTTTTGCACGTTCTACATTGCTAAAGAAATTAAATGCTGGTGATCAGAATGGCGCTTGTGAAGAAATGAAACGCTGGGTTTATGCAGGTGGAAAGGTTTGGCGAGGGCTAGTCAGTCGTAGAGAGGCAGAGTCAGCATTATGCAATGGAAGCCTTTAATCATCATCGTCGGTTTTATCCTTACATTACTCATCACAGTCGCTGGTGGTATTTATCTCTCAATTGATCATTCATGTGTTAATGATAAAGCCAGTTTAGACAAACGCTGTCAGATTGCTCTCTCACATCATCGGTACTAATTATGAAACACTGGAAACTTTACATTGTCGTTGTGATGGTGGGGATTGTTGCTGGTGGTTGTGCGCTTATTAATGCACAAGCGAAAAGAATTAACACACTGACAGAAAAGAACAAAGAACTTACAGCCACACTCGAAGAGCAAAAGGCTATCAATACTGATTATCAAGTACGCATAGGGCGACTAAATCAACTTGATACAAGGCACACACAGGAGCTTGTTAATGCCAAGAATGAAATTAGTCGCTTGCGTGATATTAGTGATCGCCATCCTGAGCGGGTGTACATCAAAGCCGAGTGCCCAAAGAGCACCAGTAATCCCACCACCAGCATGGGTGATGCAACCACCGCCCGACCTACTGACACCGCTATCCGAAATTATTGGTTACTCCGAGAGCGAATTACACAGTCAGAGCAAATAATTAAAGGGTTGCAGGATTATATAAGGCAAGAGTGTTCGCAATAAATAATCAATATTACTTATAAAGTGATGTTTTAATCAGCGAATATCATTATGTAATATTGCCTAATTTTATCTTATCACTTTTTTATGTTTATTGGTTTTAACAAGGAAACTTAAGTGATAAATTAAATAATATATCATCTGTAACTTGATATGAGTAATAACATTCATTATTTATGTAGCCTGAAGCATATGCAGTACTTTGATCTAGTTTTACCCATAACTTAATGCGGTGATCATACTTACATAAAAATGTTCCTTCTATTTCTATAATATCTATTTCATCTTTTTTATAATAATTACAATGTATTATATTATTAATAAAATCAAAAGCATTTCTATGTTTATTACTTGATTTTATTATTACATCATTCTTAATTTTAAAAAACTGAGCTAGATCTTTTGCAGTCATATACAATTTTTTTGATTGGTTCATTTTTAGCCTTATGTATCTCGAAAATGATAACTATTTAAATCTTGATTAATCAGTATACCTCAATTAATTTAGTTAGAAATTATAGTATAAAATTCACTTTAAATAAAATTTATACAGTTTATACAGATAGTCATCAGTTAATAACAGGTGGTTTTTTTATTGGAGAAAGTAAATGATTATAATAGCCGAGTAAAATGGTATAGAAAGCTTAATAATAGGCTATAATTATCTAATTAACTAGCTAATATTTATGAGGAAAATATGGATATCGTGTCATTAGCAGGAAATACTGGTTCGATCGTATCTGGAATAGGGGCAATCGTTACGGCCTGTATTGCCTACAAAGCTCTCCAATCGTGGAAGTACCAAAATATATCTAATGCAAAAGTTATGTGGAAAAAGAACATAACAGACTATCTTTTTGCAATGAAATTCTTCGAGAAAAGAGATGAAAGTAGTCTTGTTAAAGAAAATGCTGAAACTGAATTACATAATAAACTAAAAGAATGTATTTCAAGTTGGGCTTATTTACTTGCAACATTAGAAGAAAAACCTAGAGAATTATATAAATTCAAGAAAAGGTATGAAGCTTCGTTCACTGATTTTTTATTCGCGCATGAAAAGTATTTTTCAGGTGAAATAAATTTTATGAAGATGATGATCTATATAAATAAGCTTAATGGATAAATTCGTTTGTATTAACCAATTAAAATTATAAAATAGCCAATTATTTATAAATTAATTGTTTCATTCAAAGGGTACTCCCAGCGGGGTACCCTTTCCACGGGGCGACGCGCACGCGGGAAACGGCGCATTTTTCAATTTTTATCGGTCGTCACCACCAGTGTAATTATTTGATAAATATATGTTAAAAAAATAACAGTGATGAAATTTTTTGTTTTTTATTCATCACTAACTCAAGCTTTTAACTCTCACTTTTATTGTTGTACATCTCATTTCACTGCGCATTCACAGCGCAATCACTAAAACGTCGGATCCAATCACTTTGATATGAGCCTTCGAGGAAGTCAGTTATGGCTGGCGAGCTTCGACGGGCTGATTTTCTATGTGAACGAGGGTTCATTTCAAATGTAGGAAATACGTTATGCAATATCCAAGAGTCAGTATTAATGGTGTATCTGTCCGTGTTGATAGTGAGGGTAGATATAACTTAAATGATCTGCATGCAGCCGCTGTTGCGGATGGTAAAGCAACGGAATCACAAAGACCCGGTGTATTTTTGAAAAGTCGTCAAGTAAAGCGGTTTGTTCAAGCTTTAAGCGATGCAACAAAAAGTGCATCGGTTAAAGTAATTAAAGGTGGACTTAATCAGGGAACTTGGGCTTTAGAGTTAGTTGTTATTCGATATGCAGCTTGGTTAAAGCCTGAGTTTGAAATTCTTGTCTACAACACGTTTAAAGATGCGACGAGAAAAGGTTTAGATGCTATGTCTAAATTGAACAAGCTAGATCATGTCATTAATGCGGAAACTAAAAACGTCAGTCACTGTGCAAGGACAATGGCTAATTGGGGAGTTGGTGGTAGAAAACAATTACTGCTAATGGCAAGAGAGCGAATTATTAATGAAGCTCAAATCTATCTTCCGGGAGTGGAATAAAACAAATGAAATATGGACAAAGAACTCAAACACTTAAAGCTCAATATCAGCCAGATAGCAGCACTTTCTGGCGTCCATCGACAAACTGCTTCCGCCCGTCTTAACCATTTAGAGCCTGTTGCGGGCAATAGTTCAAATCTAAAACTCTACGCACTCACTGATATTTTATCTGAAATGATGAAGGCGCCAGCCCCTGTCGAAAATCAGGAAATGCTACCTCAAGATCGGAAGGCGTGGTATCAGTCTGAGCGGGAGCGTTTGAAGTTTGAACAAGAAGTGGGCGAGCTATTGCCGGCCTCAGACGTTGCACGAGAATATTCAGCACTGGCTAAAGTGATGGTGCAAGTGTTAGAAACGCTACCTGACATATTAGAACGTGATTGCGCGTTAACACCGACAGCTGTATCTCGCGTACAAGGTATTATTGATGATCTCCGAGACCAGATAGCACATCAAGTTTTAAGTGATAACTCGGATGATGAAGAGAGCGGTGAGGATGAGTTATGACAGCAACAGTGTCAGCAACCACATTAAGAAAAAATGTAGCTCAACTCATTAAAGCACCGAGGCGAATGCCAGTTGCGGATGCTGTGGCAAAATATATGCGCGTACCTGTGGGAGCGGGTAACTCGGTTCCTTGGGATCCGGCAGTATCCCCTTACATTGTTGAACCTATGAATTGTTTATCGTCACGGCTCTATGATGCCGTGATATTTGTGGGTCCTGCAAGAACAGGAAAGACGGTCGGGTTAATTGATGGCTGGGTGATTTACAATATTGTGTGCGATCCTTCTGATATGTTGCTGGTGCAAATGACGCAAGATAAAGCACAAGAGCACAGTAAAAAACGGCTTTCTCGCACCTTTCGTTGCAGTCCTGAAGCCAGTAAACAACTCAGTCCTCGTCGTAATGACAATAACGTATTTGATAAATACTTTTTATCGGGCAGTTTTTTAAAAATGGGGTGGCCATCGATTAATGTGATGTCCTCATCTGACTTTAAGTGTGTGGCGCTCACCGACTATGACCGTTTTCCCGAAGATATTGACGGTGAAGGAGATGGCTTTTCTTTAGCCTCAAAACGGACAACCACTTTTATGTCTGCGGGTATGACGCTGGTAGAAAGCTCTCCGGGGCGTGATATTACCGATACTAAATGGCGTCGTTTGTCTCCTCACGAAGCTCCGCCCACAACGGGTATTTTATCACTTTATAATCGGGGTGATCGCCGTCGCTGGTACTGGCAATGTCCTCACTGCCACGAATATTTTCAGCCTATTTATGATGCGGTAAAAGGATATCGTGACAAGCCAGATCCCGTAGAAGCAAGTGAATCTGCGTATGTGGAGTGTCAGCACTGTTTAGGTCGTATCGAACCCCATCAAAAACGGGAGCTCAATAATAAAGGGGTGTGGTTGATTGAAGGGCAGTCCATTGATAAGCAAGGGAAGATCTCAGGTACAGGGCGTCGTTCGCGTATTGCCTCTTTTTGGATGGAAGGCCCAGCAGCTGCTTATCAAACGTTGTCTCAGTTAGTTTATAAGTTACTAACTGCAGAACAAGAATACGAATTAACCGGCAGTGAAGAAACCCTAAAAGCGGTCACCAATACAGACTGGGGCTTGCCTTATTTACCGCGCACAGCACAAGAACAACGCCGGAGTGATGAACTGATTAATCGTGTTGAAAGTTGGGAAGAATCAGTGGTACCAGAAGGCGTGCGGTTCTTGGTTGCCACGGTTGACGTGCAAGGCGGTAAAAAACGTCGCTTTGTGGTGCAAGTGGTCGGTTATGGTGAAAAAGGCGAACGCTGGGTGATTGACTGCTTTGAAATCACTCAATCCCTACGTTATGGCAATAACGGTGAGTGCCGGCGAATTGATCCGGGCTCTTACCCTGAAGACTGGCAAGTATTAATTACCGATGTATTAGAGAAAACCTACCCATTACAGCACTATCCTCATCATGAGATGGGGATCATGATGTTGGGGGTAGACTCCGGCGGTGAAGATGGTGTTACTGATAATGCCTATAAATTTTGGCGTCGCTGTCGAAAAGAGGGACTGCATCGTAAAGTCTATCTCTTTAAGGGTGACGGGCATAAACGCAGTAAGTTAATCACCAAGTCATTCCCCGATAACACCAGTCGTTCTGAACGGCGCGCCCAAGCCAAAGGGGATGTGCCTCTTTATTTACTGCAAACTGACCAACTTAAGGACCGGATCAGTTCTGCGTTATCGCGCGATACCGTAGGGCCTAACTATATCCATTTCCCTGATTGGTTGGATGAATCGTTCTATGACGAGTTGACGTATGAAGAGCGTGATGAAAAAGGGCATTGGGAAAAACCGGGTCGAGGCGCTAATGAGGCATTTGACCTAATGGTTTACGCCCATGCCTTGGTGATATTAAAGGGGTACGAAGGGATCAATTGGGAAAAACCGCCTAAATGGGCAAGGTTACCTGATGTGACACTTTCCTCCTCCTCGCCAATTACCGATATCGCCACAGCGCCTGAAATAAAACCCTCACCCGAAACCCCAAAACAGGAAACGCCTGCCGTATCAGCATGGGCACCGGTATCAAACAGCGGAGGCTGGATATGACAAAAGAAGAAATTGAACACATGATTGAGCAATACCGTTTAGCGGAAGAGGCGGTATTAAAAGGCAAATCCATCACTTTTAATGGACAAGCCATGACAATGGAAAATCTCAACGAGATCATAAAAGGTCGTGAGCGTTGGGAATCTCGTTTGTCGGCATTGATATCGAGAAAACGAGGCAATCCAATGTATAAACTTGCGAGGTTTAGATGACATTATTAGACAGCGCCATTGGTTATTTTGCCCCAAACTGGCAAGCCTCGCGTCTCCGCTCTCGCTTACAAATTAAAGCGTATGAAGCCGTTTTACCCACTCGTACTCATCCCGCTAAACGTGAAAATCGTAATGCAAACCAATTGACGCAATTTGGTGGTACTTCCTTACGCGAGCAAGCGCGATGGCTAGATAACAATCATGATATCTCTATCGGTATTCTCGATAAGATGGAAGAGCGCATTGTCGGGGCAAAAGGCATTATTGTTGAGCCTCAGCCTCTCGATGGTGCAGGGCAAATTCATGAAGATTTAGCCTCACAAATTCGTCAAGCGTGGGCGGAGTGGTCAGTATTGCCCGAAGTAACCGGACAATTTAGTCGCCCTGTATTAGAGCGTTTACTGGTCAGAACGTGGTTACGTGATGGCGAAGTGTTTGCTCAACTGGTCAAAGGTAAAGCCAAAGAGCTAGATCCTCAAGCCAATATCTATTTTTGGCTCGAGGCCTTAGAGCCTGACTTTGTGCCGATCCACATGAATATGCCTGAAAGCAAGATTATTCAAGGTATTAAATTCAATGAGTGGGGGCGACCCACAGGGTATCAGGTATATAAAAATCTCCCTCAATTTAGTGCCAATTTAGGGGATATCAAAACCATTGATGCCGAAAATATGTTGCACCTGAAATTCACTCGTCGGCTCCATCAAGCGCGAGGTGTCAGTTTGTTTTCGGGGATCTTAATGCGCTTAAGTGCGTTAAAAGATTACGAAGATGCGGAATTAACCTCCGCACGTATTGCAGCTTCATTAGGCATGTACATCAAAAAAGGCGATGCCGGCTCTTTCCCTGAGGGTGACTATGACGAAGATGAGCAACGTAATATTGATATTCAGCCGGGCATGATTTACGACGGTTTAAAACCGGGTGAAGAAGTCGGCATGATCAAATCAGACCGACCCAACCCCAACCTACAATCGTTTCGCAATGGACAATTACGCGCGGTTTCTGCAGGCAGTCGGGGGAGTTATTCCAGTATCGCCCGTGACTATAACGGTACGTATAGCGCTCAGCGACAAGAGCTAGTGGAGTCATTTGAAGGTTATAACATTTTCCAAGATACCTTTGTGGCAGGCATCACACGTCCGATGTATCGCAATTGGTTAAAAATGGCGATAGCCAGTGGTGTGGTCACCGTGCCTCCTGATGTTGACCCTAAATCCTTGTTTAATGCGGTTTACAGTGGCCCTGTTATGCCATGGATTGATCCGAAGAAAGAGTCTGAGGCTTGGAAAACCTTGTTACGTGGAGGTGCGTCAACAGAAAGTGACTGGATACGCGCCAAAGGGGGCAACCCTGCGGATGTGAAACGTCGTCGTAAAACCGAAATTGACGAAAATAAACGATTAGGACTGGTATTTGATACTGATCCTGCTAATGACAAAGGGGCACAAGATGCTAAACAACAAGAAATCGATGATGATGCCTAAAATGTCGGGGCCAGTAAATCAAAAAAGCTGGTTTCGCATGCAGGCTAAAGAAGACCAAACGGCGGATATCTATATTTATGATGAAATCGGTGGGTGGGGAATTAGCGCAAGACGCTTTACGGAAGATTTAATCTCGCTGGGTAATCTCAGTCATATCAATCTGCATATTCACTCCCCCGGTGGTGAAGTGTTTGATGGTATCGCCATTTATAACCAACTTAAAAACCACTCTGCAACAATTACGGTTTATATCGATGGTTTGGCCGCCTCAATGGCCTCAGTTATTGCGATGGTCGGGGATACGGTCATTATGCCGAAAAATGCCATGATGATGATCCACAAACCGTGGGGTGTCTCATGGGGAGATGCAAATGATATGCGTGAATATGCTGACTTACTCGACAAGTTAGAAAACGTATTAATCCCTGCTTATGTGGCGAAAACAGGGAAAACAACCGAAGAAATTACCGCCATGTTAGAGCAGGAAACATGGCTTGATGGTGACGAGTGTGTTGAACACGGTTTCGCCGATAAAGTGATTGAGCCAGTGAAAGCAATGGCAAGTCTTACATCTAAACGAATTGAGGAATTTTCATCTATGCCAAGTGCAATTAAAAATCAAATTACACCCAAAAACAGTACTAAACCTACGCAACAGCCTCAACCAAATTCTTCACCAGAGCCACAGCCTAGCGCCTCCTTTGCTGATGAGCAAACACGCTTAAATGGCATTAAAGATTTATTTGCCATGTTCGGTGGTCGTCATAATGAGCTAATGATCACGTGTTTAGCAGATGCGAACTGTTCTGTTGAAAAAGCGCGTGAGCAATTGCTCAATACGATTGCACAGCAACAAAATCCTGAGCCATCCAATAAAGATAATGCGCATATTTACGCAGGAAACGGCAATATCGTCGGTGACAGTGTGCGCGCCTCTGTGATGGCGCGTGCGGGTTATCAGGATTATGAAAAAGATAACGCCTATAACAGCATGACACTGCGTGAGTTAGCACGCGCATCACTGACGGAGCGTGGTGTTGGCGTGGCTACGTATAATCCGATGCAAATGATTGGTATGGCCTTTACGCACAGCACCTCTGATTTCGGTAATATCCTGCTGGATGTCGCGAATAAAGCGATTTTGCTTGGTTGGGAAGAAAATGACGAAACCTTTGAGAAATGGACGAAAAAAGGACAACTCAGTGACTTTAAAACTGCACATCGTGTGGGATTAGGGGCATTCCCTTCCTTACGTCAAGTGCGTGAAGGTGCTGAATATAAGTACGTTACGCTCGATGATAAAGGCGAAACCATCGCGCTGGCGACCTACGGTGAGTTATTTAGCATTACCCGTCAAGCTATCATCAATGATGATATGAACATGCTGACGGATGTGCCAATGAAGTTCGGTCGTGCAGCGAAAGCGACAGTCGGCGATTTGGTGTATGCGGTACTTATCGACAATGAAAAAATGAGCGATAAAAAAGCACTATTTAGTACCGATCATAAAAACATGCTCACGGGCGGGATGGATGTAGAAACCATCAGTGCGGGTCGTACTGCTATGCGTCAACAAAAAGAAGGCGAACGAACACTCAATATTCGTCCGGCATTTATGTTGGTACCGACCACACTGGAAACACAAGCTATCCAAGTGGTTAAATCGGGTAGTGTGAAAGGCGCAGATGTTAATGCCAATATCATTAATCCAGTGCGTGATTTAGCTGAAATTATCGCCGAACCTCGGTTAGATGAAGCTAGTACAAAAGATTGGTATATGGCCTCACGCCAAGGTAGCGACACCATTGAAGTGGCGTACTTAAATGGGATTGATGTGCCGTATATTGATCAACTAGAAGGCTTTACCTCTGATGGTGTCACGACAAAAGTGCGTATTGATGCGGGTGTAGCGCCAGTTGATTATCGCGGTCTACTGAAAGTGACGGGTAAGTAAGACGTCTTTTTTCTTCGTTTTATCCTGATGCCCTGATGGGCTTTTTTTATATCTAAAATCCGGTGCTTCGGCATCGGAAGGAGTTTTTATGGCTAAAAATTATGTACAACAGGGTGGCACAATTGCAATTGCCAACAATACAAAAGAGATCATTAAAAGTGGTCAATTGGTACACGTTGGTGTGGTTGCTTGTGTTGCGATCACGGATATTCAACCTGACGAAACCGGTGATGGTTTTGCAGAAGGTGTTTTCTTACTGAACAAAAAAGCTGGTATTGCCTTAAAAGCCGGCACTACGGCGTCCGTTAAAGACAATATCGTGGTGGATACCGGTGGCACACCTGCTGGTGTGGTTTGGGATGATGCGGATGCATCGAGTGAACATGTCACGATTAAACTCAATGTCTTTGTGCCATCAGCGGGTACCCCTCAAGGTTAAGGCAACATAGATGAATCCATTTGAGCACTTAATAAAAAGAATGGATAACGCGACCACTGAGCGGATGGGGATCCCCATCCGTATTAATGGTGTTATTTATCAAGCACTCGAATCTCACTTTATCCCTGAATTGGGGCCGATGAGTGGTGATGGGGTGAGCTATGTTGTTTTTTCTTCAACATATCACCCTAAGCGCAGTGACGCCGTAGAAATTGAGGGGGAAGCCTATCAAATCACGCGATATCAAAAGTTTAATGGGAAACCACATATTTGGATCAAATAGGTGGGTGATATGAAAGGGTTAGCGCAAGCCATTAAAAACCTGAATAGCATTAATGATGAAATGGTCCCGAAAGCAACGGCAATGGCGATTAACCGTGTTGCTCGTCGTGTCATTAGCCATAGTGTTAAACGGGTTTCAGCCGAAACCAAAGTACCTCAACGCCTGATCCGTCAACGTGTTCGACTTAATCGAGCGAGTAGCCGTTATAAAACGCCTCGCGCTCGATTAGTGATAAATCGGGGTAATTTGCCGGCCATTGCCCTAGGTAATGCGCGCGTTCAGCTATCAAGAAAACGAGGTAATCAGAAAGGCGCTGGAAGTGTTTTGAAGGTGGGGAGATTTTCTTTTCCTCATGCTTTTATTCAACAGCTTGATAATGGCCGTTGGCATATTCTTCAGCGAGTTGGTCAAAGCCGTTATCCCATCGAGGTGGTGAAAATTCCACTCGTCACACCGCTAACAACAGCTTACACCGAAGAGTCAGAGAAATTGCTTCAATCTGATATGCCCAAAGAAATGGCGTCGGCCTTAAAGCAACAGTTACGGCTTTATATAAAAGGGAGGGTTTGGTGATCAAACATACACAGATCCGACATGCAATTAAAGAGGCGATTGAGCCTCATGCCAATGGGGTGACAGTCTTTGATGGTCGCCCTTTTTTTGTGGATGAAAACGACTTTCCAGCCATTGCGGTGTACATCACCGATGCTATTTCAACAGGTGAAAATCTCGATGAAGATAGTTGGCAAGCAATTGTGCACATAGAAGTTTTTCTCAGTGCGAATAACCCTGATGCTGAGTTAGATAAATGGGTTGAAGCCGTGATTTATCCTGCGCTGACCTCCATTCCCGCACTGTCCGAGCTTATCGAGAATATGACCCCTAACGGCTACGACTACCATCGTGATGAAGAAATGGGGTTGTGGGGGTCGGTCGATCTCCATTATCAAATTAATTATTCAATGTAAAAGGAATCATTATGCCTACACCAAACCCATTGGCACCCGTAAAGGGTGCTGGTACCACGCTTTGGATTTATAGCGGTACCGAAGACCCATTAAAAGATCCGTTTACTGATACGGATTGGACACGACTGGCGAAAATTAAAGAGCTACAGCCGGGTGAAATTACCGCAGACAGTTATGACGACACCTATCTTGATGACGAAGATGCGGACTGGAAAGCCACTGCTCAGGGGGAAAAATCAGCGGGTGAGGCCAACATCACGCTGGCATGGAAACCGGGTGAACAAGGTCAAAAAGATCTGGTTGATTGGTTCCAACTAGGGGATGTTCGTCACTACCGCATTCGTTACCCCAATGGGGCCGTCGATATTTATCGAGGTTGGGTTAGTTCGCTTGGAAAAACGGTACCTGCGAAAGAAGTGATCACCCGTACCATTAAGATCACCAACAGTGGCCGTCCTGCGCTTGCAGAAGAAATTAAATCAGCTTCAGAGCAAGGAAAAAGTGCACCGGTTATTAAAAAAGACACTGAATAAAAGGTAATAATATGTTTTTAAAGAAAAAAGAGTTTACTTATAGTGATAACACTATTGAGTTGTTTGAGTTATCAGCATTACAGCGTATTGAATACTTTGATTTTTTGGTCGAACAATCTCAAAAAAACGAAGATGTTGAAAAGGCTGAAGGCATAAAAAAAACAGCACTCATTATTCGTGCAAACACAGAATCGAATGCCTGGTTAGTGTCTCGATCATTAGCACACGGTGAAACGCGTGATATTGAGCAGGTTTATCATGAAGTGCTTTCGCAGTGGCCACCAGAGGCGCTTGGCAAAGCAGCAAAAGAAGTCCTAGTCATTAGCGGGATGGCACAAACTGAAAACACGGAAAGCGAAAACCATCAAGGTGATGTTCAGGAAGAGCCACTGGAAAAGTAGTTGCCCGTGAACATCAATTTATTCTGCGCTTATCACATGAATTTAAACGTGCTGATTGGCGCAGAATGCTCAGTGAGATGACAGCGACCGAGCTCGCTGATTGGTTACACTTCTTTAATGAAACTCCCTTCACCATTCAACTTATCGATCATGCTTTTTCTGGTCTTAATTTCACGGTTGCCAGTGTTTTTGGTGGTGGTAAAGACTTATCACCAGAGGATTTTAGTGTGTTGTTACGTAAATCTGTTGTTGATATGGACGATGAAACCATGATGGCGGTAAGTGAAGGGATAGCGGGCGGAATACGATATGAGCCAACAAATAGCGGATCTAACGATTAATTTAGGGGCTGAAACAGCCGATTTTAAAGAGCAAATGGGGCGAGTAGAACGTCAGCTCCAAGAAACCGCAGAAAAAGCCGAAGCCAGTCAACGACGCATGGCTCAACTGGTTGAACAACAAGCGCAATCTGCTCGCAGTTCAGCAGAGAGTACAGCGCAGTCTCTTCAGGAACTTAACAATCAACAAGAAATTACTCAACAACAACGAGCAGAGTATTACCAACGCATTGCGCAAGAAGAAGCGCGCTCAGCTATTGAATCACGCAAACAAGCTGATGCTTTTTTAGAGCAAGCTCAAAGTGTTGGGCAAACGAGAGATGCACTTGAACAACTCACAGAGGTTTTAAATAAATCAACAAAGGCTTATGACAAGCTAAAAATTACAGGTGAGCAATTCGCTGAAATTCAGAATGTCACTAAATCAAGAATAAAGGCGATACAAGATCAACAAGATGCAAACACTGAAAAATATTTTAAGCAGATTGAAGCAGTTAAAGGACTTTCTGGAGGAACGTCGGCATTAAGGGCCATTCAAGCTCAGCTTAATCAAGAGGTAAAAAAGGGCACTATCCATCAACAAGACTATCGGACACTGATTTCTGCCATTACCTCAGAGTCAATGAAGTTGCGCCGGGAAGAAGAGTCTCTAACGCAACAAAAAACGCGATTTATTCAGCGACTAAAAGAGCAAGTTGCTACTCAAAACTTAAGTCGTGAACAGATGTTGCGTTATCAAGCCTCTCAACTTGGTGTCAGTTCTTCAGCAGAAATTTATATTCGTCGATTATCTGAATTGAGCAAAGAAACCAAAGAGTTTGATAAAAACAGCAAGTCATTAGCTGGTCGTCTTCAGGGTATTGCCAACTCATTTAATATGGGCTCATTGGTTCGTGGTGGTATCTGGGGAGGAATTACGGCAGGTTTAACAGGCGTTGCAAAGCTAGCCTATGATGCAGAAAGAGAATTTTCTCAGTTTAATAAACAACTGATTTTAACCGGTAACTACGCCAATAAATCAGCGAGCCAATTAAACGAAATGGCGCGAACCCTAGCGGGTGGCGGAATTACGCGTGGTGAAATGGCATTATCCATTTCAAGCGTCGTCGGTACTGGCGTATTTTCGAATAATGAGATTTCTCGTGTTTCAAAAGCGGCCGCACAGATGAATTACATCACAGGCCAGGCGATTGATACCACTATTGATCAGTTTAAACGTCTGCAAGATGAACCGCTTCAAATGTCGCTTGAATTAGAAAAAGCGAATCATCACCTCACTGCATCCCAATTAGAACAAATTCGAACACTTGAATTACAAGGTAATAAAACCGAAGCAGCTAAGCTGGCGATTGATGCTTATGCGCAATCTATTAATGACGGTGCTAATGATATATCTGATAGCCTAGGTTTTCTTGAATCAGCATGGATTAATATTCAACGGGAGGCAAAAAAAGCTTGGGACGCAATGCTTGATATAGGAAGAGATAAAGGGGTTACAGAGAAACTAACCACTTATAAAGAACAACTATATCAACTGCAACTTCATGGAATGGAAAATAGCTATGAAGGGAGAGAATTACAAAAAGTAATTAAAGAGCTGGAAAATAAGAAATACGAACAAGATCTTAAAAATGCACAGGCTCAAGCGGTTAAAGATAGTGAACAATTCAAGGTTAATCAGATTAGAAACCAAGAAAAATGGAAAAGCTATTTCAGTTGGGAGACTCAGCGGTTACAAAAACTAGCAGAATTAGAACAGGATAAGCATAGCCTAACTCAAAAACAGTACGAAGAAGCAAAAGCGATGATTAATTTTCGTTTAAGAGATCGCCAGATGCCGGGGACTGGGAAAGGTAAAGGATATGTGGTACCCACAGGTAATCGAGAAGAAGAAAAAGCTTCTCGTGATTTACTTGCATTGCAAGCCCAGTTAGAAATGCTTAAAAAGCATCAAAGTGCTAATGATGTTATTAGCCAACAACGCAAGGATTTTCAAAAAGAGCAGGCACAATTTGCAATTTTAGAACAAGCGCAATTGACACGCCGATTAACTAACGCCGAAAAATCTTTATTATCAAATAAAGAAAATATTCTGGCTCAAAAGGAGAAACTCGCATTAGTGGGTGATGAAGTCGCCTTACAAGAGCGCTTAAATAAGATGCAAGATCAGGCTGATAAATACATTGCTCAACAATCGGAAAAGCGTAAAGCGATTGAAGAAAGCATGGGTAAATCAGCAAGGGAACAACAACGTTATTTAGAGCGCGCTCAACTTCTTGCAGGACAACAAGAGAACCCACAGCTAAATAATATGTTAGCCGAGCAACAGAAAACATGGGAAGTTGAAGATCAGAAACGGGCTGATTGGTTAGCGGGTGCCCAAACAGCATGGGGCAATTATAAAGATACGGCTCTTGATGTTAATACTCAAATACAAAATGCTACCTCTATGGCGCTTAATGGATTTAGTAGCCAGTTAACCAACGTATTATTTGAAGGTGAAGCCAATTTCAAAGACTTTACGAAATCGATTCTTAAGATGCTAACGGATATTTTACTTAAAATGTCATTAGTTAAAGGAATAGAGGCGATGGGCTTTGGTTTTGGCGCCCCAGTCGCGAATGCTAACGGTGGTGTTTACAACTCAACCAACCTAAGTGCTTACAGTGGACAGATTGTTCATAAACCTACCATGTTTGCGTTTGCAAAAGGTGCAGGCCTGATGGGAGAAGCTGGGCCAGAAGGCATTTTCCCTTTGCGCCGTGGTGCTGATGGGAAGCTGGGCGTTATTGCAAAAATACCCAATCAGGGAGGAGGCGTTACCCAGCATTATCACATTACTATACAAAATGATGGTAGTAATGGTCAGATAGGGCCTGAAGCATTGAAAAAAGTTTATGAAATTAGTAAGCGAGGGGCTCAGGACTATATTATGAGCCAACGTCGTGATGGTGGATCTATGTAGATGGAAACATTTAAGTGGAAAGTTAAACCTGATATGAAAAAGGAGTTTGAGCCTCGAGTAAAATCAGTGAAATTTGGCGACGGTTATGAACAGCGTCGCCCTGATGGTATTAATAGTAATTTAAAAAAATACAATGTAACGCTTATCTATATAAATAGTGAAAGCTTACAAATTGAATCATTTTTAGAAAAACATGCTGGTGTTACTGCATTTTTATGGAAGCCGCCTCATCAATCAGAATTAATTAAGGTACTATGTCGAAAATGGTCATCTTCTGCTGGAATGATTAGAACTGAAATAACGGCTGAGTTTGAGCAAATCGTATTTTAATTAGTGCAAATCTCTTAGGGAGATTTTCGTTTACTTCATTTTAAGTCCAGCGCAAGCTAATATAAGGTAAATTAATCTAATATTAGGGTAGATAATGAAAGGTTTCGGAAGAATTTTATTGATTGTCGGCATTATAGCAGCGTTTGCTTCTTTCAATATGGATGTCAGTGTTCCCACTGGCTATGGTTCACGCGTAAATAACATTGGTTTAATGTCAGATAAGCAAAACTACATTTTAATTAGCTGTTTTATGATTTTTTGTGGATTAATGATGGTGGTGTTTAGTGGTCGAAAGCAACAGCCTCACGACACAACTAATTCTACAAGTGTATTATATGTAAGATGTCCATACTGTGCTGAAGATATACGCCCAGAAGCTATAAAATGTAAACATTGTGGTAGTGATTTATCGAGTAAAAAGAAGGATGAAAAAAACATTACCACAGTCACTCCTTCAGAGATTGTTATCAAATTAAAAGATAACTACATGATAGATGAGGAGGGGGTTAAGAAATTCGTTTCATTTCTCTCTGAGAAATATAATAACAATAAAGAACTATTATGTTTATCTGAAAGTGATATTAATAAAATGATGGAAGCTATCCCAGAAGAAGTTCATGAATCATTTAAGAGAAAATTAAAACATTTTATTCATGAATTAAATAAGTAGTCTCAATCAGTCAATTATAACCCGCTTCGGCGGGTTTTTTATTGGGGCTAATATGCAACATATTCCTCCTGAAATGCGAATAAGTATTACCGAACTCTCCTCTGATGATGCTTTGCTTGAACTTTATGAATTTGATTTAACCAAAATAGGTGGTATTCGGTACCGCTTTTTTGATGGACTTAATCAACGTAAACAGCCGTTAATCTGGCAAGGAAACACCTATGAGCCTTACCCCGTGAAAGGTGAAGGCTTTTCTTTTAATGGCAAAGGCCCCTCAGGGCGACCCACTATTACATTGTCGAATTTATTTGGATTGATTACAGGGATTGCCAGTCAATTAGATAGTGCAATCGGTGGGCTGGTGGTACGACGCATTGTCAGCACTCAATTTTTAGATGCAGTAAATTTTCCTCAAGGCAATCCTAATGCCGACCCATCACAAGAAATTGTGACACGTTGGATCATTGAGCAGATGACCAGTTTAAATTCAGTAACAGCTACCTTTATGTTAGCCACACCGAGTGAGACTGACGGATTAATGCTGCCTGGGCGTGCTATTTTGTCTGATATCTGTAATTTTTGTTATCGCTCAGAAGAGTGTGGTTACAAAGGCCCCCCTGTTGCTGACGAATGGGGAAAGCCAACCACCGATCCACTAAAAGACAAATGTGGCAAACGTCTTAGTGACTGTAAGTTACGAAAAAACGAATCACGTATAGGCGCGTTTGTCTCCACTTCCCGTATTGGTAATAATTAACTCCCTCCTAAGGTGTTTCTTATGATAGAGCAAGCAATTTTGGCGCATGCGAAAGAGCAAGCGCCATCGGAGGCATGTGGCTTATTGGTAAGTACCGCACAGGGTGAACAGTATTTACCTTGTGTTAATCAGCACGCTGATCCGAAAAACTATTTCACGATTTCTTTTGATGATTTTATTCGAGCCGAACAGCAGGGCGAGGTGATAGCCGTTGTACACAGTCACCCTGATGGTCAACCTTATCTCAGCACCTTAGATCGACAACTGCAGGTGAACAGTGCATTGCCGTGGTGGGTGGTTTGTGATGAAAAAATTCATTGTTATCAGCCAGTATCTCATCTATTAGGTCGCCATTTTATTCATGGCTCAACCGACTGTTATGGGTTGTTTCGTGATGCTTATCATTTGGCAGGACATGATCTGCCTGATTTTGAGCGACATGATAATTGGTGGCGCCAAGGTAAAGAACTGTACCTAGACAATATGATAAGCAGTGGTTTTCGGCAGGTAAAAAAAGAAGCGCAACCCGGCGATATTATTTTGTGTTGCTATGCCAGCTCTCGTGCCAATCACGCGGGGATTTATTTAGGCAATCAAACGATTTTACATCACATTCCAAACCAACTTAGCAAACGCGAGGAGTATAACGAACGATGGCAACGAATGACGCACTCAATTTGGCGTTACCGCGATTGGCAACCTTCCGACTTTACGGGGATTTGCAACGATTTGGACGTCGCTTTGATTTAAATGTGAATACTGCTTCTGAAGGTCTTCACGCGCTTTTTATTCAACTTCCAGCATTACGCTTAGCTATTCGTGATGGTTGGTATCAAGTGCGCATTGCGGGTACTGATATTTCCCCACAAGACATTAACCAAAGATTCAATGAAACCTTACCTGATAATGCAGTAGTTCATATTGTGCCGAAATTATCAGGGGCTAAAAATGTCGGTGTTTTTCAATTTATTGCAGGTGCTGCTTTATTTTCATTGGGATGGTGGGGGCCAGCGTGGATCTCCGCAACAGTAGCGACTTCTTTGATGGCGGGTGGTGCAGCTATGATGATTGGTGGTGTCGCTCAAATGCTGATCCCGTCTCCAAAACCTCCCAATCTATCTCGTGGTGATGAAGAAAAAGGCAATACTTATTTTAGTAATCTTGATAATGCCGTTGCACAAGGAATGCCGGTGCCCATTGCCTACGGCGAAATTATGTGTGGTTCACGCGTCATTTCACAATCTGTTGAAATTATGGATGACAGTGATGGCGAAGATATCGATGCCGGCAAACACGGTGGTTAAGAGGAGCTTGTATTATGGGTAAAGGTGGTGGCGGTCAAAGAACACCGTATGAGGCACCAAACGATTTAACATCACGACAAAAAGCCTCATTAATTGATTTAATCAGTGAGGGACCGATTGAAGGCCCTATTCATATTCAAGGCTCGATGGATGATTTAGGGTGCATTTATTTAGATGATACGCCGGTGATAGATGGATCTGGCAATAGCACGATTAATGGAATGTATGCACAATGGCGGGCGGGTACCTTAGAGCAACCGGCAATGAGTGGTTTTACCGCGTCTGCGAATGAAGTGCCAGTGGGGATTGAGGTTAAATATAATTCCCCTGTCACTCGCACTATCACCTCGCCCAATATTGACCGCTTACGCCTAACCTTTGGTACGCAATCACTGGTTGAAACCAAAGATAATGGTGATCGAGTACCTACATCTGTTCAATTACAGATCCAAATCCAGCGCAATGGGGTATGGATAACAGAGAAAAACGTCACGATTAAGGGTAAACGCTCTAACTCTCCGTACTTGATGGCGGTTATTTTAGATGATTTGCCCCCAGTTCCGTTCAGTGTGCGCATGATCCGTATCACTCAAGACAGCACTTCTGACAAAATTCAAAATAATACCGTTTGGTCGAGTTATTCTGAGTTAGTGGATATTTCACAAACCTATCCGGGTTCTGCTGTTGCAGGATTAATGTTTGATAGTGAGCAGTTTGGCAATAAATTTCCGCGCCGTAATTATTTAATTAAAGGGCGTATTATTCAGGTGCCGAGTAATTATGATCCAGATAAACGAATTTATTCTGGGATTTGGGACGGTACCTTTAAACCGGCATTTACCAATAATCCAGCATGGGTATTATGGGATTTGTTAACTCATCCTCGTTATGGCATGGGGAAACGCCTCAATATTAGTGAGGTTGATAAATTCGCCTTATATGCGATAGGACGTTATTGTGACGAACAGGTTGATGATGGTTTTGGAGGAAAAGAGCCACGTATAACCTGTAATGCTTACATTACGGATATGCGTAAAGCCTATGATGTGATGGCAGATATGTGTGCCATGATGCGCATTATGCCAGTCTGGAACGGACGAACATTAACCTTTATTCAAGACAGACCGTCTGATGTAGTATGGCCTTATACTAATGCCAACGTAATTGATGGCAACTTCCAATACAGCTTTAGCGCATTAAAATCGCGTCACACTGCCGTCGAAGTTCGTTTTATTGATCCAAACAATGGTTGGAAAACCAGTGTTGAGCTAGTTGAAGATGATGCTAGCATAGCGCGCTTTGGACGCAATGTGATGCGCGTCGATGCATTTGGTTGTACTAGCAGAGGTCAGGCTCATCGTCATGGTCTTTGGTTGTTAACTACTGAGAAATTAGAAACTCAAACGGTTGAATTTAATATCGGTAGTGAAGGGCTACGTCATATGCCGGGTGATATTATCGAAATTGCTGATAATAATTACGCGGATAATCAAATTGGTGGACGTCTAACACATATTGATTATGCCTCTCAAACATTAACCTTAGATCGCAATATCGACACACCCAAAAGTGGTAAATCAAGCGTCACACTCATCAATGCTCAAGGTGATCCGCAATCTTATGAAGTGGTGAGCTATCCCGCATCTAATCAAATAAAGCTGGATACTTTGCCGTTAGGGTTACAAGAAGGCGGAATTTGGACATTAACACTTCCGTCTTTACGTCGGCGATTATTTCGTGCCATCAGCTTAGCTGATAACGGAGATGGCAGCTTTACGGTTATTGCAGTGCAACATACGCCCGAAAAAGAGGCTGTTGTTGATAAAGGGGCTAAATTTGAGCCAAAACCTGATACGCCACTGGGTGGATTTATTCCACCGGTTGAAAACCTTTCTGTGGATATCGAATCAGATACAAGTGCATGGCAAGTAGAAGCCAGTTGGAATACACCTTATTCCAGTCGAGGGGTAGATTTTTTATTAAAATTAACCACTGGTGATCGCATTGTCGGCACCGCCTCAACCACGGATACGATATATCGTTTTGGTGGTTTGCCTCAGGGGAATTATGTTTTATCCGTCCTGCCTCAAAATGATCGGAAACAAAAAGGCGAGGTGGCCACAACTTCATTTGCGATTAATCCACCATTACCACCCAGTTATATTGAGGTTGAGTCGGGCTATTTTAGTTTAGGGATTATTCCGCGATCTGGTGGTCAAAATAGCTTACGAGCACAGTATGAGTTTTGGTTTTCAGAAAAACAGATCACGGATATTCGTGATGTGGAAAATCGTGCTGAGTATTTAGGTATTAGCTCTATGTGGGTTATACAAGGACGTAACCTAAAGGCAGGACATACCTATTATATTTATGTTCGCAGTATAAACGCGGTTGGAAAATCGGTATTTGTTGAGGCTAAAGGGGAACCTGATAGCAATACTAAAGAAATACTCGATGAGTTAGACGGCCAATTCATGACAACAGAGGCAGGCAAACAACTTGACGAAAAACTGAATTGGAATACGGAGTCTATTGCTGAACTAACTAATGCCACCTATTCGCTATCTACGGATGTATTGCGATATTCCGCTAATGCTCAAGCCGGTATTACTCAACTACAACAACTCCGAGTTTCTGATAATGAAGCATGGGCGCAGGATATTAAGCGTGTATATGCATCAATAGAGGATAACGATAAAGCCTTACGTGCAGAAATTAAAGAAACTCAAACATCAATAACCGAGTTAAACAAGGCGTTCGGTCAAACAACTACGGAGATCCGCACAGAGTTAAAAACAACCAATGATGCAACAAATAAACGCATTGATGATACCAACCAGAAGTTAGGCAATACAGATAAAGAAGTCGGCCGTATTCGTGCAGATGTTGCGACTAACAAAGAGGCGATATCTGAAACGAATAAAGCCATGGCTAAATCCGAAGAACAGGTACAAGCGCAATTCGGCAAACAGCAGGGCATGATTAACCAAAAAATGCAGGCTGAATTTAGTCAAACCGGTGACGGTGTAGTTACCCATTCCATCAACATTACGATTGTTCATAACAACGTGAAATACAATGCAGCTGGGCAAGTAATTAGTGCTCAGGTTAAGAACGGAAAACTGGAATCATTCTTTGGTTACAACGCTAATAACTTTGCTTGGTATAACCCTGTAAATGGCAAGATGGAATTGTTTATGTATGCCAAAAACGGGCAGTTCTTTATCAAAGAGGCGTTTTTAGATAAGGCTTCTATTCGTGAAATGGTTCTTTCAGAGTCAATAAGATCAGATAATTATGTGCCTGGTAAATCTGGATTTATTATTGACGTTAAAAATAACAAACTGGAAATGTATGGTGGTAATGGCGGAACAACATTAACCAATCAAAATTTATATGTAAAAGATGAAACTGGGTATAACGTTGTTATTATTGGTGATATCACAAATGAGCGATAATTATGGAATGGTAATCAAATCTAAAAAATATGGAATTAATTTATTAAATACATCTGATAGAGTCGGCCGAATTGTTGGTTGGCATGATATTACTCCTATACCACTTATGACTAAAAAAACCTTTAGTTATGACCATTCTGATCTAAATAAATATGGAGAAGTATTTGCTTGGTTTGGGACTTCCTTTATGAGAGGGTTAGCCGGAGATGTTACTTTAAATATTAATAACGGGGTAATTATTCTTGAACTCGATAATGTTTATAGAAATGGCTTAATCGATATATATGACGACATCATTAGGTTATATTATGGAGTATATTGATGGGTAAATATGGCATTATTATAAAAGGAAAGGATCGCCATGTTCAAATAGATAGCTTTAATACGGTTATGAACTGTATTAGAAAGCAGACTGTTGTAATGAAAGGCGGGATAGTATCTGGAAATCAAGGATATTATACTGAATTACCGATCACCCCACATTCATCTACAAAGTTATTTGCTGTATCACCTAACAATGTTTTTGTTAAAGTTATTGGGGGAGCCATAAAAGGAAGTGACAAAAATATCCAGCTATCCCAACCTTATGATGACTCTTCGGGTAGTGTTGATGTATTTGAATTTGGTGATTTTCCTAATAATATTTTTAAAGAAAAATATGGAGTCGTTATAAAAAATAGTAGTACAAAACAGACTGTTTATAACTCTAATTGGGGGGTGCTAAAAATAGTAGGATATTTTATTGCATCATGGAAAGAAGATATTGATTATCAATTACCAAATATAAAAGATTTAGCTTTCGTTTTTGGTGGCGGAATGGGAGGAATATGGGAGGATGGATTTGAAGGGGCTTGGATGGATACTTTTATTAAAAGAGTGGGAAATACGTTACAAGTAAGATATAAAGAAGCTGTTCTTTGGGGCACAGGCAGTGCAAATCGTGATTTGTCTAGATTTCCATCTACTTGCTTAATAATAGATGTGAGCGATATTAAGAAGGTATTATGAAAAAAATAATTTTATTATCTATTGCGGTATTTATTTCAGGCTGTGCTGATAGAAAACCTATAAATTATCAGACAGTGGAGTGTGTTGGTTTAATTAAAATTCAGACTATTGAAAAATATCAGAGTTTTAAATTAAGTCGCTATAATAATGATAATAATATGTATTTTGGATACGGTAAAGCAGGTTTATGGCAAGGCGGTTGGGTTAGCCCTGATATGTTTGACAAAATATATTGCAAAGATAATTCACCTATAAAAAAATAAATTTAGGAAATAAATCATGATATACACAACAGGCACTGTTAGCACAGTGTCAGGGTCTGCTATTGTCTCTGGCACAGGTACCAAATGGACAGTTAATAATCCCGCTATTCGAGCAGGAACATTAATTTTAATTAAAAACGGCAATATGAATTACCCCTATATGGTCGATAGGGTAAATAGCGATACAGAATTAGTCATTTCACAACCGGCTACATTTACCGTAAAAAACACCAGTTACAGTATTAATCTCACTGAGCCGAACTCATACAGCGACGCTAATAATCGTATGACTGCTATTGCATCAGATACGACGTATTTTCTGCGAGCAATGGACCAATGGATGATGAATAACGGTGTGGTGACAGTAGAGCTATCTAATGGGCAAAAGGTAACGTTAGATAGCATCAAGAAGATGCAGGGGGAAATTAGTAAAAAAGCGGATGATAATAAGACCATTCATATTGGTGATTTTGGATTAGGTCGTTCAAACACAACGGGAGATAAACACACTCAAAATGCAAATGATATAAATTTCACAGGCGTAGCCACTCCACCGGGTAGCAATGGAACCAACTATTGGAATAATTATTATCCATTATTCAGCATGGTTCGTGGCGGGGGAAATATAGGTAATAATGTTCAACTACAGATTACGCCTGAAGGAGTTGCATATAGACGAACCTCGACTAACGAGTGGGTTGATTGGATAAAGTTATTGAGTGTTGGCGATTATGGTATTGGTTTAAACGCCAAAACAGGCACATCTCAAGCCGAAAGTACCAATGCAAATAACTTAGATACTAATGGATTTTGGGCATCAGGCGGGTCTAATAGCTCTAATTTTTACAACCTATTCGGACCATTAATATCTTTCGCTAGAGGAGGAGGAGCCGATGGAACTGGGCAAGTGGTTCAAATCCAAGCTTCCAGTAAGAATCTAGCATATAGAATGCGAAATGTTAATAATTGGACTTACTGGTCTGAGCTAATGAATGTGAATAGTGATGGGGTTAAATCATCAAAAAATGATTTTAAAAATAATGGGTTCTATACATCAACAAATATTGATAGTGAGAATCCTAACACAGTTTACATGGGAATAATATCAGCACACGCAACACAGCCTGATGGCTATCAAACAGGTATATTTGGTAGAGGTAAAAAACTACTTTATACATACAAAGAAAACAGTAAATGGATTGGTACTTATGAAATTCTTCATACAGGCAATGCCAAACCAGATTCTAACGGATTCTACAAAAAAGCCTCTCCAATTATCGACATCAATCCCGACGGTACATTCACCACTAACGACGAATCAGAAGGTGCTACAGTTACTCGAGTATAGCTCAGGGTGAATATCTTATCGAAGGCGTTTTAGGCTTTAACTCAGATGCAGGTTGGGGTGGTGTTGATGGTGGTATTGAAATTCCACTCGATGTTAATAAACAGCCGTTGATATGGGTAGACTCTGAAGTTATGGAGGACGGTTCTATCCTCGTGAGAACGTATCATCGAACTCATCCTAATGCACCTAAATTCGCCCGTAATGATATTGATGGTTACAAAGAATGCGCCCCAATTGATATCCCTGATGGTCGTTTTATTTCCGTTCGTGTACAGATGCCAGAGCAATCCATCTATAATGTGAGAATGCGTGAGATGGAAGAAGCACAGAAAGCGGAAGAAAGGCCCCAATAAGGGGCCTTCGGGTGCTTAGTCTTTCTTTTCGAAGACATCGGGGATATCGGGGATATCGGGGTCAAAGCCGCCGTCATCACCACCGTCGCCGTCGCCACCATCTTCGCCGTCGCCACCATCTTCGCCGCTGTTTTCCGGGTAGCCGCCGTCATCACCACCTTCTGGCAATAAGCCTTCGGGGTCTGGGTCGGAAACGGTGCCGATCACATCGCCAGCGCTTTCAGGCGGGGTCGGGTCGTTTCCGTCAACTACTGCTGGGGCTGGAACGCCGGTCAGTTTGCGCAGGATCATTTTAACAGCCTTACCGCCAATCTGGACGATAACTTGGGCTGCCACGCCAGCTGCAATCTGAATTCCTAAGTTCTCAAGTTCCTTATCGGTCGCAGACGCGGGCATGTAGTTTTGCGGCCAGTTCAGATTGCTTTTGGCCGCTTGCAGAACTTGTTTGTACAGATTGCTCTGCTCTGCGCCGGTCGGCCCTACGATTAGCGAACAACTGTAGGTGCTGAGAGTGTTAGAGCCTTCTGGCTCCATCACGTCGATAGAAACCAACTTCTGCGCGTCGCGCTGTGCGGCTTCTTGAACCGCGCCCGAAAGCTGGTTCAGGTTGTAGCAGAACGCAGTAAAGCAAACATTCCCGAAAGCATCGGTGAATTGCAGGCGAAGAGGGTTTGATACATTCATTGCTAATCTCCTTCTTGTATGAGCTCTCTATTGTGAGCGAATAAACGAAACTTACTAACGCGCAGGCCTCGTCAGATACCACCTTTGGCGATTTTTCTATGGCCACAGCGGAAATTGTTGCCACACCCCAAGCCCCGCCTATCGTGGCTAGTCCAGCGAAAAGAAGCGCCTTTACCTAGCTTGGCCTGACCGACTTTCGTTGGTAGCGGGATGATCCGGGCTGCAGGTTTCGGTGCTGGTTGTTGACGTTCAACTTCGGACGTAACAACTGGCATATTGAGGCGTTCTTTATAAGCGACACCTGAGGCGGCTAAATCGACATTGATTTTGTCTTTTTTTTCTTGAGATAAGTTCGCAAGGTTTCTCATTCTATAAGCTATATTAATGAATTGTAGAATAAGTATAGCATAGGAATAGGGCGAGGATTGAACTTTAACTATGGTAAATCTGATGTGGGTTTTACACCAAGCAAATTCCAAGTATAAGAAAATCAACCATTACTGGTTGTTTTTCTTAAATAAAAATGGTCGG
The DNA here is from genome assembly GCA_018245475.1 of Pharmacophagus antenor. Taxonomy (NCBI): domain Eukaryota; kingdom Metazoa; phylum Arthropoda; class Insecta; order Lepidoptera; family Papilionidae; genus Pharmacophagus; species Pharmacophagus antenor. Next base: position 32,040 of record DWQX01000091.1, read on the forward strand.
CATGATAGGATTTGAACCTACGACCCCAGACTCCCCATGACAGTGTATAATATAATATTAATTTAAGGCTTTTTTAAACTTGAGGGGTAAGGGGGACGCTGGTTAATATATTGAAAAATAAATACACATATCACGGAAAAGCCCATAATACGCATCACCCATGGAGAACTACTATCTCTAACGGGGCGGGGTGTAGAAATAAAAGCCTCTGGAGAGGCGAATGAGTAAATAATCATTAATAGGATCATTATTGGAAACAATAGTGACAACAATAAAAGAATTACATCTAATGCTTTTTTACTAAAAGTTTTTTGGGATTTTTTCTTTTTTCTTGATAGTTTTTTCTGTTTACTAAAGATAGATTTTACACCTATTAGTTTTCCTTTCTCCCTAACATCGTTTTTATCTCCAGTATGGAGAATTTCTATTCTAGCACCTTCATTTTTTTCAATAAAATCAATAAGAATACAATTAGGATATTCACTGTCAGTCTTTAGCTCTATATTATTAATAGGATTGTTTGATGCTACGACTTGATAACGCAATAATTGAATTTCCCTGCTAAACTCAATTCTTAGAGGTTCTTTAGTAGCTAATGCACTTTTTGTTATAACAGAGTTACCCGAATTCCAAATAACAAATTCAGAAGAAGATACACTTTCTACTAATGAGCCATCATACATTACACTTATTTGCTGTGGTAGGCTCGAGTGGTTTTTATTTATGAGGTTTGAAAATTCATGGCAACTAGAGATTTTATAAACTTTACGAGTTAAAACATAAATAAAAATGGCTATAAGAATACCAATGATCCCAATCACTGTACCCAGCGCGGAATTTGATAAAATATTATTAACTGTATCCACTCTTGGTCTCCAATATAAAAAAGGCTCACCGAAGTGAGCCTTTTTGAACTCGAAATAATCCGCGTACGATTTGCGTATGATTTAGAGTCCTATCTGTGTCAGTGTGTAGTCCTGATGATTTCGCTAACTTCTTGTTTTTGAAATCGTTGTCCTATCACTGACCCACCAAATTTGGTGGAGCTGGCGGGAGTTGAACCCGCATCTAAATAATTTTAATTGGTTGATGGTTTTGGTATGTTTGCTGTATATAGAATATTTCTAAATTCATTTTCTACAGCCTCACGAGCTTTTGTCATATTACCATTTATTTCTTCAAATAATTTTTGTAATTCAGGATTAATACTTGCTGATTTATTTTCATTAGTACTACTAGCTATGCGAGCTTGATTTAATGCTTTCATAGCTGAATAATGAAATTTTGAGAGTATTTTTGATGTTTCATAAGAGAAATAAATTTTATTTTTTCATATTGTTCTATGAATTTATCAAGTTTAGGTAAGGCTAATTCATATGCCATATGTATAGATGGAGTTGGTCTACCAAAATAATCAGGACGAATGGTAGTATAAGCTACTTCATGTAGTTCAACCATTAATTTATATATATTATCAATTACGTCAGCTCGCCTTTCAATAAGATTTGCGTGGCTCAATTGTGTAGCGTATCTTTCTATAGTTAAATTATGTTCATTTATCTGTTTTATAATAGTATTTTGTATATCAAATGCTTTTAAGTTTTCATCATTTTTATGTTTATTTTTTAAATTAATACTATCTCTTAAAACGCTTGCTACAAATCCGCCTAAAGAAAGTAATGCAATAGCTATTGTTCCAGCTACTATTCCATAATTTTCTATTGTTAATTTTATTAAGTTATCCATTGTAATATTTCCTTCTCTATTTTAATTAGATTAATTATATATTTTTATATGTGGTTATCAAAACCAATAAAAGCATAATGATAATCAACTAGTTATAAAAAGGCATAACCATCGTCTTTTAGGTCTATGAAGAGTAAATATGATTTAATAAACAAATAATTAATAATAGTTGATTTATATAATGCTACGCCACATGGGTTGGACAGAAGCCGCTGATTTAATCATTAAAGGTATGGAAGGCGCGATTGAAGCGAAGACCGTTACTTATGATTTCGAACGTCTAATGGACGGCGCTAAATTGCTGAAATGTAGCGAGTTCGGTGACGCGATTATCAAGCATATGTAATATAATTAGCATTGCGAATTGATTACGGGAACTTAAGGGTTCCCGTTTTTTATTGTCAATTTTGAAATGGTTATCAAAACGAGTTATCAAAACCACCTGAAATTTGAGCAATTAAATCACGATTTTTATCTAATTTTTGGCGTTCAAGTTGTTACCTGATTACTCAGCGTCGAGTTTTGCTTTTCAGCTATAAAGTAATTTATCGGAGATCCCTAAAAAACCTGTCGCTTTTGGAACGCTATAACCTTGTTCGCTGACTAATGCGACCGCCTCTTGCTTAAACCCAGTAGTATAAACACTGTTTGTTCGTTTTTTCATTTAACACTTCAATAGTTAGATTATATTCCATTATTAATGTGTTCTGTTTGATAAAGCAGATCAAATAACCCCTAAATTTAATTACTTATAATAAATAAATATTTTTTATTTCTTAATTAAAATTTTTGTTTTAAATAGGCTACTTATTCTAATTTCAATAATCCATTAATGAAGGGTTTAATTTATTTTTCTATCTTTATTTTTAATTATCTTAAAATAATGAAATAGCTGATGTAATCAT
>DWQX01000092.1:0-64353 GCA_018245475.1 Pharmacophagus antenor
TGGGATCGTATGATTATTACAGCACATGTCATAACCTCATGTGATTCGCATATAAAATAAATATTTACTAAAAAAAAGTTATGCCTACTTTACAATATATACATATAATGATTTTACTAAAAAACTCCAGAATACCTTATACTAAGTTCAAGGGAGCGTCATTATGACGCAACAACGTTCACTATACTTTCATGGGGCTGAAATTTAAGTTTTATTTTTGCTATGGCAACCTTGCTTTATACTTTTTTACTTTTTTTTTTTCTAAAAAAGGATATGCAAGGAGTGATCACATGTATCAAATTATATGTTCTCAAAAAGAACTTCGATCAAAGAACGAAGAAATCGAGTCGATAAAAAATTTTCTTAGCTATTTTTTTTAAATATCTGTACAGTTATTAGAATATTATCGAAATTAATTGTAGTTTTGGCCGCGAATATTTTGAAGTTTTAAATAAAAAAAAAAACGCTTGGTGGCATCACGTTGTTGGCATGCGCAAACTATTGAAGATATGATAAATATTTTACTAAAATAAAGGGTCATGACATCATTGTGTACTTAGGAGAATTGACGGGATTTTGTTAGAGCTACGTGAGGATGGCCCGTATCTAGAGAGTTGTTATGCGGGGATTTTATCTATCTTATAAAAAAATATGACAAATGGGCAGCTTCACCGCATTTTCATGTGTTTATAAATATTTAGTAGAACTGAGACATCGGTAGAGTTTATATCGAACTCCTCTGACCAACAGCCTCATATGTTTATTTCTAAACGTCGTACATATAAGAGCCATAGTGTTCTGGGCAAGTACGTTTCACCACCTTCGAACTGTTTGTTAATTACTGTTGCACACACAAAGTAAATTTAAGTGTAATTAGCTAAATTAAAGATAAATAAAAAACAAACCCAAATATTACCTACCTATAAGACATTACATCTGCGTTACTAATAACCAAACAAACGTGACCTTCAATTTCACTAATGATTAAATAAAAGTACTCTACTAAACCGTTTACGAAAAATAAACTATGATTATTTCCTTATTGCAAATTAAAAAAAATCAAGCTCTAACCTAAGAACGGCGCCGACTTTTCGCCGTCGGCCCAAGGCAGATTCCAAGTATTGTGAAACGACTAAATAAAAAAGAAGGTAGTGAGGTAGAAAATACATTTAAAAAAATCTGTGATACTAGAGATAAGTGTTTTAGCATTTCATATTGACTTTTTGTATTGAACATCAGCATCCATCGCATACGTATTATAAACACTGAAAATGCTTGTACCTTCATACAACCTAATAATAATAATTTATACTTTTTATCAACTCCTGACGTTTAATGTACCTAGTGATCACATGAAAACATCAGCAAATGTATAGTTTTCTTTCACAGAAAACTTTCTTTTATTTGAAAGTTACGGACTATATATGATACTCTTAACCTAAACAAATTGAAGCAGCATACAATTTTTATTATATATACGCAGTCACTTGCTGGATAAACATTAGTTACGTTTCGAGAAAAAGTACGTAGCAAAGAATTCAACGAACATCGGCAAGGCTAGCTGGAAATACACAATCCCTTCAGCTGTAGGAAATAGTGGGAACAGCGGAAGTAGTAATCTAGCGTAACACAAGGACAAAAGGTGACTATTATATTTCCAGATTGTACGAAAATAGAAATTTTCAAATTATTCAATAAGTTTTAACAAACGCTTTGTACAATACATATTGATGAGAATAGAAGAATATTAATATTTATGTTATTGATTTGTAATGGTATAACAGTATTAGTCAGTATAGGGACAAAATAAAAGCGACAGATTCTTTTAACACGGTGCTTTTTGGATATAAATATTAGCTTTATGAGACCCATTTCATGTACAAACAAAAATAATCATTATTAAAACTTACCGCTTAACTTTGTAAGAATCGCTCGCGCCATTCATTTGACACACGTCAATTTTTGCGACCGATTTGACTTTTCGATTTACAAATTCCATTTTTAAAAATAAATTAAAGAGATCCAATATCACAGATTGTAAAAACTTCTTGATTTTTTTTTGAATTATTGGTACGACAGTTGGAAATTTTGATTTAAAGCAGAAATAAATATTTTTTTGACGGTGTTACGAGTCTATATCTTGTTGAGCTCGTATGAACTCTTTAAGAAGACTGACAATCAGATCTTCAGTGATCACGCTAAATACATACTGCTTATACTTATCAATTAACAAAATGTCTCTTAGTTTCCAAGTTCAACGCATGTCAAAACAGTCGTATAAATAAATAAATAAATGCATAAATGATATATATGTCATTATATACACATAACAAACAACACACTATTTATATATAAATATATTTATACAATGAGTTGAAGGAAACCCAATAATATCAAATTTAATTTTTATTAACAAACGTTCTAGTTACTAAATAAACAACGAATGTACTTGGAAATTATTCTAAATCCACAAATCGAATAAGTAGTTATCGATTTTTCACTTTTATTTATTAAAACATAATTTCCTCAAACAACACAAATAATGTCTTGCACGACTTTTAGTTAGTGTCTTTAAATCATCATTTAAGTAGAAGCTTTTTACTAATTATCATTATTCTAACAATTTCCAGGCCATCTCTAAGATTAGTATTTAAGCGATGTTTTGTCTTATAGGCATGGTTGATCACTTCATGACATCGTTATCACAGGTTACGCCATTTTACTGTGGAAATTAACCAGCAATGGTCGCCATATATAAACTGTTCTTGTAAAAATTACGCATAAATTTTATGTGTTATCAAGAATTTATTATCGAACAATATTAACACTGGATATTGGAAACAATAAAATACTGATTATTATGTAATAGAACGATATATCCATTAAAACCGATTAATGCTTTATGTAAATATTAAAATTAACGCTGGTTTAGTTAATTTATTAATGAATTGATGAAGTTTTATTTAACATAAGTTGACTAGAATTACTATTGAGTTTTTTAAAAAAATCTTAAGAGTATCACAAACAAATTAATATTTCAGTTAAATGTTGCAATAGAAATAAAATGAAGATTATTTAACTATTAATATGTTTTAAAAGTAGCATGTTTTTATCCTCCTGCAAATGGTACTATTCTCTTTATAATTATAAAATATATTTATAAGCCATATACGTCTCGACTTGTATATTCAATACCATGTATTTACCCTTGCATTGGCAATTGAAAAATATACAATACACTAAAACTTAACGGGTTTACAGTATATCATTAACTATTCATCAATTTTTAGCCAGGTTATAAACAAGTTTTAATAAGCATAAAATATTCAGCTAGTAGCAAGTATTTTCAACTAAAGAACTTCAATGTAATACTCGTTTGTATATATATAAATTTAAAAAATCTGAAAATGAATGAAACACTTCGGGTTATTTGATAGTGCGAAAGAATACGTTCACTTGTAAAAACATCGTACTTCGTCTTCTGCTCAAGGTCCGCAAAATTCACCTTGTCTTGTTTGCCATTACAAGAAAAAATACGTTCAAATGATCTATTGTCTATGCAATTGCGATGAAGCAATAGCAAAGAGATATGATGTAGTAGTTTTAATCACACAATTATTTATAAATAAAACGTATTGCACATATACGAAACAAGTTTTCTTTATGAAAAGAAATGATGAGACGAGAGCATTATCAAGCAAAAGGAACTGACATTCGAATAAATATCTTTCGTGTTTAGAGATCGAATGTTCTTCATTTGAGACGGTAAAAGCCATTAGGGGACAATTATAGAAACTGCATTCAAAATAAAAAAATATATATTATTATCAACTGGAACTGTTCAATGCAAGGTACTCTCTGGAAAAGAGTCGATCATTACATTGTTAAGTGGAAGTAAAATGATTGGCGCACTCAGTTGAACTGAATACTATAGACCTGTTGATAGATGAGCGTAATAAATCATGCTCGCACGACGCTTGCATGCCTCGAGTCGCACGACCAAGATCAGGTCAAGGGCATAATACCACTTACTATTATAATAGACTAACGGTTATGCCGCGACGATGTTCGAGTGGCGTAAACGGAAATGTGACAAAACTATGACTATGATGAATATCTTTTTTTATTTATGACAAGTGTGATGGTATGTACATCACGTGGAAATGTGAAACCGTATAGTTTACGTTACTTTTTTCTTAATGTTTTCTGCCTACGTCGTGCCAGTCACGGAGATATAAATCTGACATTATTATTAAATTTTATTTATACATTTGTGGTCATGACTAAATGAGAGAGAGAAATTTCGACATGTTTCTTTATTTCTTAAACAATCCTCTCAGAAATATGTGAATGGGTTGGGTTAGCATCTAAAACAATACAGCACAAACGCTTAAAACCAACACCACTATTAAATAGTATCTAAATGCTAATAAAGCGACACAATATGAGGACTTCTATGAAGAGTGAAAAGACGAAAGGTAGAGACATTAATAAATAGCTTTTACAATACCACAGTCTATCTTGTCAAATTGTAATCGTTTTCAACTTTAATCATAATCTTTAATTCCATCTGTCTTATAAATAATTATATTAAATCTTTTATATGTTAAACACATATATCTGTTTAAGATTGTGACACTGATTATTAGCATTTTAATTCGGAGTGGTCTACAATTTTAAAAAATATTTTCAGCCATTAAAAAGCCTCCATGGTGGTTACTGATGAGGGTATTTTATTTTTAACTGCCTCCCGTTGCGCAGTAGCTAACCACTTTCTGCACGAGTTTCTACTTCAATTCCGAGGCCATCTACATAAGTAATGTATTTGTATGGTGGTTGTGATCAGTTACAGAGAGTGCAGTTTAATTTGAATTTTCATGATCGTTTCGCTAATACCACAAAAAAAAATTATGATGTTATTTAAACTTATATATAAGTAGTTAATCATAATAAATATCAAATCGATTTGATATAATCATTATGACATATCATTATGATTTATAGTTGTGTGGACCCTTTAACACCGTGCGATACATGGAATTTGTTATTTTTTCCCTCCTAAAATATTTATTTTTATGTATAATAAATAATTTATTATAAATTTAACAAACAATCTAACAGTCCTTCTTCCGATGTTACTACTGCTCACGCCATAGATCGATAATATATTTTTTACACAATAACCTAATCAACCAGTAATAAGTTTAAATATCTATACTTAACTGTTTACAAAAATATTTAACACATGTTGCTCAATATTCTTGGTTGCTAAAAATATTTACATCGCCTTAACTCATACGTAATTAATTTTAAATTGCGTTAAGAAAAAACAATCATTTGAAAGTGAGAATATAAATATTACATTTTTATTCTCACTTTCAAATCCTTTTTCTCTCATTAAAAAGATGTTTTGGATTTGTTATAACGCTGAACAGAATGACTAAGCTGTTTTGAAATTCGCTACATGTCACGCATCCATCACTTTCTTTCACGTCTGTAGATGTATCTACGTATCAATAATAGACATACAGTAACTTAATATCTTTATTTACATAGAATCAATCACATAGGAAATCTTAATATGGCTAGGTCTAAGAATGTCTCACATCTATCTATTCGTCTCTCGGCCAATGTTCGTGCGATAACGTTGCTATGAAAGAATAGAATCGATTTATTCCTTTATGGGATAGTGGCTTGTCCTCTCACTTTATAATAGCATTCCAAAGTGGTACTTTAAATTTTTGTTCAACGAAAGTACAATTTAAAGATATTTAAATTGTAACATATTTTTTTTAGTAGACATTCATTATGGAGAAGTTTCTTGGGAATAAAGCAGACCTAGACTTATGAAATTTAACACACTTCAACTCTTTAGCAGAAGTGGATAAAGAAATCTGTAGACACTTACTCTACGGCTGTTCCACTTTTCCAAATTTAACAGATGTAGAGTTACAATTACGTCATGTTGAGTCAGTATTATATCTATAAAGAATTATCGGCACACCTTTAACGTGTAGATTATTTTACATTATTTTTCTTATCTCGATTGGGCAATCCAATTTCCTCAATTTAGCTTAGCGTGATTTTAAAAATCGAAGTATTTTAACCTTGATGAATAACATGAAACAGATAAATGTCGCACCATTGATAATAAAGTTAAACCTTACTTCCGGTTCACCGATCATCCGGTCATGCAAATATATTAACGCAGTTCTTGTTACTTTTATACGTAATAGGCGTAATATGAGCTTGCAGTTATTCATGCTTTGCATCTGGATAAACAGCGTCCAGAGTTAAAAATAATAGCAGGTTAAAAAAATTGAGCACGTTTTTCACAAAAAGAATTCTAGTTTTCGTTGACTCATCAAACATACAAGACCTAAATTTGCGAAACTGTGCTATAATTCATTCTATATTTAATAATAAATCATGTGTAAACTTTTCTATTGTATAAACCTGTTGTTAATTGTTATTTATTTGCTACAACACATTGTTCCTAATCGTTATATTATCTTATTAGGTTGTGTCTACATAGACATCATATTTATATCTATTTCTAGTGAATAAATATTGTATGCACCTTGCTTTATGTTCACGATTAACTGTCATAATTATAATGAGACTTGAACAAATCCTTTGCTAAACTGGTATTACATCGAAACATATTTAAAAATACTTCGACATTCGATTTTGTTGATAGTTTCATTATTTATATTACAATATTTTCATGTAAATCTCTAACGAAATGATCTTAATGTGAAAACGTACTATCAACACATTCGTAACGGAGAAAGCGAAACATTTTGTCTGTCACATAGAAAGTAGCTTATGTACAATTCTAGATTATTTACTGCTAATATAGAAAAAAATAACTTTTAAATTTTTTAAATTATGAAGAATTATTTTTTGAAAAATAAAAACATTTCATGTTTAATTTCAATTCGATTTTACTCACCAAAATTACCAATACGAGCATATGCCGAATATACAAGGTGAATATTCAAAATATTCTCTTATGTTATCTGTGGTATCAAATCTGAGTTATTATGTGGTAACATTGGATGTCAAGACTTGACTTCATACCTAGCAATATGAAAACCACACATAATCACTGCTTTTAATTGTTAATCAACATTTTTCCTAATGGTAAATGAAAAATAGATACATTTTCATAAAATGCAGAAGTAATTTATAATCAGCTGTATATATTTTCATATAATTGTTTTCCATTAAAATTACATCTCTACGTATATTTAATTTCAGTAATAAACTTTCTTCTGACTAGTATTTCTTTTAATTTCATAAAAACATACCAAGGGTATATGGTATGTTATTTTTTTAATGTACACTTTAACAGCGGTTCAGTAAAAGAATGTCATTATTTGTATCATTAAACCACAAAACTATAAAAACGCAGACCTTGACTTTATGTTATAAAAAAATGACACTGACATCAAAAATTAAGTGTTAATGGCAAAGCTGCGATTGATTTGCATAAAAACGCAATTATATGACCTGATTAATCCATGTAATTATTTGTCTTATAATTGTAACTGTTCTGACTAAAACCTAATTACTTCCAATACTGCTTGTACTGTTACTTACATGACATTTTTTCTAAAGTAAACGAATTTATTAAAATATTGTTATGCTTATGCAAAAATTTATTACTACGGAAACGATAATTTCAATTCTGAGACAATTTGGTCTTACCACTTTGAATGTGAATGTACCGTCATTAAGGCACTACTTCAGCAGTCATACATGTGGGACAGAAGTATTCAGCGAATTCGGCGAAATCAGCGAACGCACTTCACCATCTACGGATTCATTGTCACTTAACATCACGTGAAATTGACGTCGAGTCAACCCGTTAAAAAACAAATTTTTTCTTTCTTAATTCAAAAACATTAGAAATTATGTTTATAGAAACATTGCGCACTTGCGATAAATCTGTACGATGAAACGTATTCGCACGTAGATCATATATAACATTGGCCTGATTTGTACTATAATATTAAACGAGGTTAGAATTTAACTATCGAACTTAAACGTTAGGAACTTTTTCGTACTGTACGCAGTGTATGTATGTGCGATGCAATCGCTAGTATTTTAAAAATATGCAGTCGGTAATTGCTTGTTTTGGTATAACGAACATTGTTCCTAGAAGAAAGTACAATTGACATTTTTCACCATAAGTATACCCAACGTCGCATTGTTCTACAAAATTTCCTAAAAGCGACGCGAAATCTGATAACTATCCAGTTTTAAAACTAATAATATTGAGCGTAATAAACCCTGAGACATTGAATTAGTAAAAACGATGATTTTTGTCGTTAAGTATCCTAGTTTACATTCCTAATAAACTTAAAGAATTGTAAATGGTTTTGGGAAACTATAAATTAACAAAACAATGACTATACATATACACTTGGAGTATTATACATCATTCAAACGTCTTAATTGAGAATCGAACTTGTCATCCGCAACTTGTCCAAGGTATTCTAATCGTAATGCGTCCTCGTTTGTTTCATATGAATAATTTTTTTTTTTTATTATTTTTGCTATCGTTATTATAATCGTACGATAACAATCCTTTACCAAAAAAAATTGCATTAAAATATATATGTACTAATTATTTAGTGAAAAGATTTTTGAACTCCATTTTTAATTAATAACTTTAAGTTTAATTGTCTTCGCATATATTTTTAATGCTCTAAATATAAGTAAACAATATTAAATTAGTTCCACTATTTTAGTAACTTTTTAATATATATTACATTTCTGCTCAGCTTACAAACATACGAAACTTACTGCCATTTCCTTTTATCGTTAACTTTAAGGGATGCAGAATTGCCCATTGTAGTTGTAAATTGCTATATATTACCGAACACTACTTCGATCACAATATCAACTAATAGCTAATATAGGTAAGCACTAATATAGAACACGTCTTAGCCATTCGAATTCTTGTAAGACTATAATCAACAACCTTTACATCGACAGGTACACCACAATTGCAGTTGACCGTGACTTTCCCCAACTAATAAAGGCAAACATTTCATTTTTTCTTACAAAATTCAACTTATACCAAAATGAAAACATACCATTATAAGAGCAAAGAAAAAAACTATATTTTGAAAATTTCTCAAGAAAATATGTTTTGAAATAATTGTTTAATTTTTTCCTTTTAAACACTAGATGGCGTTATACAATATTGTGATTTTACAATATAATATAGTTATTTTTTGTACGTCTCTTTTTTTATTATTTTATATAAGGAAGACTTACTACAATGTTACGTTCTCAATAAAATGCTAGGAAATACATCAGTTCCCTGATAATATGCAAATGCGTTAGGTTATTAGCTGTTTACTTAAATAAATTAGATTTGTGTTATTCGGAAAAATTTAAATACAGAGATTTATTTTCGTTATTTATAGCATAAAACAATAACTCTTCAAACGCCATAAACATTTATTACAAAACACAATCAGATATAACATGTACCATATTTTTAAGTATATGCATTTTTATATTTATACTCTACAAACATGAACGTTTGTAAAAATATGTCACTGTCAACATTAATAATTTTAGGTTAATATTTTCATTACAAATAATATAACTATAAAGATTTGTTTTAAGAATACATTAAATAATTAATCTGGCAAACAAAACATATATTTTAAATCATGCGAAAAGAAGGTAAGTTATTAATAAGCAAATTTTACAAAGCTTCATACTATAATTTAATTATTCAATATTTCAATTGTAGAAGTTCAAGAAATCTTTCTTAAGATTCTAAGAGAAGAGGAAGATGTTTCTGCAGGAGTAGCTGCAATAAGAACTCTACTCACAGTAATTGAAAACTACAAAGGTATGTTATTCTTAAATGTAATCACATAATTTTGATGTAAAATTTGCTTTTAAACTTTCTTTTTATTTAATTTTTGCTTTTTCCCACTTCAACGTTTTATAATCAAAATGTAACATCTCACTTATTTTAGAATATACAAGTAAACAATTATATTAAAAAAAACTACATTTAAAATTATATTATAACTTATAATCCGCATTCTTATGTATTTTAAATTCTTATAATACTATTATTATATATGTATTTCGTACAATTGAACCAACGTATTTAAATATTAGTTAAGTTCATTTATTATACTTCTTTTATAGTGGCTACAGTAAGAGAGTTGGATTTGAATCTGCAACTGGCTGTGGATGCAATGAGAAATTGTGACCAGCCAGTTGCAGCTATCTCATCCGGTTGTGAATTGTTTATGAGATTTATCACCTTCGCAAAGCTCGATGTTAAGGTATGTAATCAATTTTAGGTACAATGTAATAATTAGTGTATTTAAAACTGTCAGTGTAATTTTTAGTTCGAGTTAACATAAATTACATTATCTGTAACATTAAGAACATATTTTATTTGCAGAAAAGTTCTATATCTCCAAAGCTTCCAAATCCTAAATTTTTAAAGGATTTAAAGTCCGAAAAATGTTTCTGTTTTTAACATATTTCCCTGTACTCAAAATTATCAATAAAATAATCTATTTCTTTGTGTTTCATATAGTCATTTGAAGAATGTGAGCAAATAATGTTACAAAGAGGTCAAATATTTCTGGAAACATTACTTGAAGCAAGAGGAAAAATAGCCAAACAAGCATTACCTTTCATTAGTGATGGATGTGTAAGTGTAAATTAAGTCTATAACATTTGTTATAGATTATCAATCAGCAAAAAAACTGTAGCTTTATTTACTAGCTGTTCTGGGGTACTCCATACTGCCTAACAACAATCAATGATGTTAAGTGGTGAATCATTCCTAATTGTCTAGACATTTCACAATATATAACTTTATTAAATTTTTAAATTGAGAAAATTTTGTGGTGGCGCCATCTAGTGGTGGAATGCTTTATTTTGCTGAAACAAAAAGTAACCCAAGTTGAATCTAAAAACAGTCGTTCAAAATATTATAATACTTTTGAGATAATACTCTAAGAGGATAATATATTTATTCGTTGTCCCTCGTGAACCCTTCATCATCAGTTCAGTTAAAAATGATAAAAAACTATAAATGGCCAACAAAACTATAATTAAAAATATTATACATTACTTAGAATCATCTGTCAATAATTGTGATTAAGAAAAAACCATTGCAATACCATATTTACATAAATAATATTTTCTTCATGACTTTGTCTATGGTATGGTCAATATTACTTTACCTTAATTAATTTTACAGAAAATCCTGACACATTCCAGGTCAAGAGTGGTCCTCCAAGCAATGCTGGAAGCTGCTAAAGCTAATAAAAGATTCCATGTGTATGTTACTATGTCTGGCCCAGATAATAGTGGGTGAGTAATTCTGAAATAAACTTAAAAGGTTAAAATAATTAAGGATTTCTATTAATATTATAAGTGATAATATTTTTGCTACATATGAAACTCACAATAACTCAGATAAACCATTTCATGACAATATTTTATTTGGAGAATATTACACAAAACTTTCATGGTCATGTAAACTGAACAAATATGATGCAACCAAATTGCCTGAATTTACGAATGAAAAAATTCGTTTCCGTTGACCTAGGACACTGTAGGACTATATGGATCAGTTTAAATTAAATTAAACTTCATTAAAGACATTTACTGGTACATAAGGAGTACCAGGTATCTTGAAAGAGTTACCAAATGGACATATATTTTGCACAATATTAGCACACCATAGACAATTCAGTCAATAGCAAAAAGTTCCAATAACTTGTTAAACCTGTGGACTGAGATGAAAAGCAAATACATTACTAGACAATTTTCCCATAGCCTTATTGTATTTAGAGTTGATTAGTTTTAAATTGTTCCAGGATGTTAATGCACAAGCAGTTAGTTGCTGGCGGTGTAGACGCCACGCTAATCCTTGACGCAGCCGTCGGGTACATAATGGAGCAGGTCGACATCGTCATGCTTGGCGCTGAGGGAGTCACTGAGAGTGGGGGCATCATAAACAAGGTACATACTGTTTAATGATAACATTTTATGATGAGCAAGATGTTCACCTGTTCATATGTATTACAACCTATGACAAGCAGACAACTAATTTTACGCAAGCCATCCCTTAATCATTGCTTTGTGGTTTAAAGTTATAGAAAATGGATAAATCATACCAATATGATTGCACTAGGTACAGTGCCCTGCAAACTGGGATGCATATGGGATGTCACTATGATTCCAGAAAGAGGCATTGCAAATGAACTCTGATAAAAACATCCTAAACATATAAGATCTAATAAGGTTGAAGTTCTGCTCTGTTCGTCCTCATTTGATCTCACAGACACTATGCTAAATTTTACAAACTTCTTAAATTTAACAAGTATTTCCACATACTTTTTGCAAATACTGCAATATTAAAATATAAATAGCAGAAGTTTTTTATTATTTATGCATTTTAAAGGTAATAACTAATGTACCAACATTATAGTCAGAAATTCTTAGTAAATTTAGTCAGCAATGTACATTATCTGTTGACCTTTTTAGTTTTTTCATTTAAAATAAAAAAAAAAAATTCTAGATTGGAACATACAGTCTGGCGATGTCTGCGTTAGAACTGAAGAAACCTGTCCATGTACTGACTGAGAGCTTCAAGTTCTCAAGGATCTATCCTCTCAATCAGCAGGATGTGCCCAATGAGTTTAAATACTTATCGAGTATTTTGAAAAGAGGAAAAGATCTTTCTAAGGAACATCCACTCGTCGACTACACGCCTCCTGCTTACCTTACTTTACTTTTTACTGATCTAGGAATCCTGACACCGTCTGCAGTGAGTGACGAATTAATTAAATTGTATTTATAACATTGAGGTTTCATATAAAAATATAATAAATGTTTGTATAACGTTTCAACTTTTTTATTTGTATTATTTATAACCGACAAACTATTGCAGCTAGATCAGTTTTTAAGAACTTAGATTAACAATTTGCTATACTTAAAATTTGGTTCTATGTGAAGCCGCCTGGACTCGACTTTTGGTCTTAACGCTCCCCAAATCATGTGTGGAATTGCGAGGAAAAGTATCAAACTCTCATCGAGTTTATTGGTAAAATAAAAGAAATTTGTTTTTAAATGAAAATTTCGATTTACTTATATAAAATGAAAAAAAAAAACAAATGTGTAAATGTGCCACTTGAGTGTGGGTTATAATTTTTTTGAGAGGTTGGTCGGTTGCAAGTAGCATTGAAATAAAACTCGTCAAGTATTCAAAACCAACTTATACGGCACTTTTATTGATATTACATGAAAATATTTACATTCACATCTTATCATTAAAATAATAAACACTCAAAAACTATAATCATTATCTCCATTATGAAAAAGATTTTATTAAAAGTGCTCTGTCAAAAATTATTATATAGTACTTCTAGGCAAGACAAACACGCTCAATTGTTATATGTTGAAATATAAAATACAATAATTATAATGGAAGCACGTTATTTATATCACCACTTAGCACAAGATACCACCGAAATATGAATCTAAATCTTAAAACTATATTAAAAATTACACACGGAAGCTCTTGGATCATAATTGAAAAATAAACTCAAAAATACATCATACATAAATATCATTATATTAATAATTATTTAGATATATTCCAGTATTGTTGTATTAAAGTTATGTCTGTTATATATTCTGTCATAAAAATAATTTCCTTATATCCGAAGTATCATGTAAAAGCATGAAACAAATCTAGAAATTATATAAAATGATGATTAGTTTTATTACAAGCTGTAACATCAGAAATGCTAAAAAAACAACACGTTCATTGTTTATTACTTAACGGTTTGGCTTTAAATAAGAATCATTTATTAAATAACAAACATTAAACCTGAAAGTAACAAAACTTCCCATTCTCTTTCCAACACTCTTTCCATACTTCCTGTAAAAACGATTTTTGAGATTGACCATTCAAGAGTATCATCCACTCGAGATCAAATATTCGTTACTGGAAACCTTTTAAAAATATTACCACTAATATATTGCTTAGGTACAAAAATACAATCGAGTAATTAACTTAAATTCAATTTAAAATACATTCAAATAAGAATTAATGGAGATTTCTGGAAACGACTGTGCCTCAAATTGTATTTGTAAAATAAAAAAAATAATTAATTGATTGAAAATAATAACGCGGAGCAATCATCACTGTATTTAATGAGAGCTCCTTTATGACTGCTTATACAATAACTTTTTGTCTGTAAACGTATAATAAATTCGTTAATCGACACAAGTTATTCATACAAGCCACATACAAATACTGATTTAATTTCACTTAACCTAATGATTTATTATTCAAAAATTGGTTACTTTTAAATTTCTGCATAAATACATTTTTTTTAATATTCTTTGATTTTTTACAAACAACTACTTTGAATATAATGAAAAATTGATATCATGTAATACAACATGAAAATTTAATAAAATTCATCTATAATACACATTATATCATAAGGCACCGTCCATGAATATATTCATTAATTTTCGTCACTACCGTACGTATATATAATATCATCATCAAATTTCTCGTGTTCGGATACATTGCACGGTATAAACGGTAACGTACTTACACAAAAACAATAAAAATCAAGATTTACCATTACTTTAGCGTAAATCTGACCTGCAATGCGTAATTAATTCGAACGACGTTAGCACTCAGGGTCGCACGGTGAGACGTCAGCGGCGCGCCGGTTGCCGCCAGTCGTCACCCGCAGGCTGCTACCTGTTGTATATGTTGTCTATGATCGTGTACACCTGGTGGAAGTGCGGCCGCTTTTCCGCCTCATACTCCCAGCAGCGCAGCATCAGAGCGTACACGTCTTCGGAGCAGCCCTCCGGCGCCGGCATGCGGTAGCCTAGAGATTTTAAAGAAAAACGTCTTGAAATAAATAAAGCATTAACTCTCTTTTACAAATAACTAGGCCCTCTTTCTCTGTCAGATATATTATAATACAGTAAAAAGGCGAGAGGAGTAGGACATTAACTTAAAAAAATAGTAATTGATATGCTTGGTTATGAAGTGCTGACTAGAAAGTGCATTAAGCTGGTTCACCTTAAGATATATAATTGTTAAGTCTCTTTGCCTTAAAAATTTCAGTAGCTATATCGCCTATGAAAACTATGATGTATAGTAATGTTTGGACACTATGGTTGGGCGGCAGACATAGGTGTAACAGTGCTACCGACGGTCTTCGTCAACGAACATTTACCGTCAGTAAATTAGATTAAGGTGTGTGATTTGTTTTGTAGGTACAATGTTGTGTACACTATCGATCAATAATGTTTTATTCCACACGTTTACAAGATTTGGAAATAGTTTTTATAATTTAAAAAGGAGTGATAGAAATCTTTTAATTTTTTTTTCTCTAAAATTTCGCTGACATACCGGCGTCGATTTTCTCTCGGGCGCGGGAGTTGCTCATGCCCGCGTAGGGCGTGTCGCCCTTGGAGAATATCTCCCACATCAGCACGCCATAGCTCCACACGTCACACAGCGACGTGTACTTGCCTGAAATGTAATCGACAACTATCATAATATTCTTTTTGTATACGTCGAATACAGGTTACGAAAATGTAACATTTGACTTAAATTTCAGATAATGTTAATTGACAATGAAGCCGCAGATGGTTAAGTGTGCTCGTAACAGCGGTACTGTGCATTAAAACTTAAAGAAATAAATAAAAATAACACAAAATTAAAATAACCCTTACCGAAATTGAGCGCTTCTGGCGCCGTCCACTTGATAGGTATCTGCTTCATGCCGCCGGAGACGATGTACTCCTCCTCCTCGCGCGACATGCCGAAGTCGGAGATCTTGACGGTATGGTCGTCGGCGACGAGGCAGTTGCGCGCGGCCAGATCGCGGTGAATGCAGTTCTTGGACTCGAGGTAGCGCATGCCGGCGGCCGCGTCGCGGCACATCGCAAGCAGCGAGCGCGCGCCCAGCGCTGCCGCGCGCGTGCGCAGGAATGTTAGCAGCGACCCGCCTGCCGACGCGACCGGCATACCGAGGTACGTAGTGAGTACACGTCAGGTTATCCATACGACAAACGAGCAACAATATGCTGGCATATTGTATATACAATAAATGAGTGCCTTTTACCGATATTTATAATCATAAAAATGTAATTCATAATGTGAAAGTATTAATTTTTATCCAGTTTTGGATAACAGTTTTGTTAAATAAACTCTGTTCTCTTCTCCGTCTCTTGTTGTAAAACGGAAACTGACAGTTAATACAAAACATGTTTACCTTTTTGTCCCTATCGGGCAACGAACCTTTGTATAGACAGCGACTACAACCGTCACCATTTCTATAATGGGAGCGAAAATATAATTACCGGGGACCAGTTCCATGACAATCATGATGGGCTGCTTTTGAACTGCAATGCCGATGAGGCGCACAATATTGGGGTGCTGGTACTGCTTGAGGATTCGTCCTTCCTGCAGAAACGTGCGCTTCTGCTCCTCAGGCAGGGCCACGCGACATGTCTTGACTGCCACCTCTTGCCCGGTGGTCTTCAATCGAGCCTTGTAGACGTCACCGAAGTTGCCCTGAAGACGAAATTTTTGATATTAAAATTCCTGACTATGTCATAAATATTTCTCTATATAGCTCCCGAACAACTGGACGAAGTTTTACGTTTCGTTTTCTTTAAAATGTGAGTATAAATAAAAACTCTGTTACTTATAAGAAGGTAACAGATTTACAGTATTTTGAGACTTCTTTTTTGGTTGTGTAAGAAATTTTTAATGTAATATTAAAATAAGCCAATAGACAATATTGTACAACAAATTGAACATTTCTTGGAAGGTTTACTACACTACTCAATATTCGTATTTCACGTGGCAGAATCTTTCGGCATGGAGGAGCTAAATTAAGAAACTACAAAACATCTACAAAAAAAATTACTAAAAGATTGAAATTTTGTACTATATAAAATACACCTCTATTATATGCAGATATTCACATGTGATATATTTTAACATACTGACGATCATTAATTGAGCAATGAAAGATTTTTCCTTTAATGTTACAGTGCGCTTGGACTTTTTTTTAAAGTTTAAATAGTTTATAAAATTCAATATAATTGTTAATAGGAAGAGAATAGAACAATTATAATTTTTATTATAACGTTAAAAAGAAGATGGAATGTTAGAAAGAGCGAAGCAGTTTCCGGAGTCGGTGTTAAAAAAAAAACAAATTAACATCACACGAATTTTTGCTTAATAAATGAAGTGAATAGAGCATACTAACTCGTCCTATCTTATCAAGCAGCTGCACATTGTCGTTGTTGAGCTCCCAGGTCTCGCGCGGCACCGCCCTCCTCAACAGTGCGCCTGAGCGTGCAGTCACGGGCACCCCACTGGCGCGCTGCCAAGCTATCAGCTCAGCCACCGATGGGAACGCAGCACCTTCGAAACGGTAGTGGCCCTGAAGTATGAAGTAAAGAAAAATAAAAAAAAATCGTAAACACACATAACTGTAACAAAAATTGTTCTAAAAGTAGAAGAGTTACCATTTATATGGTTAAAAATTTTACAGCTAAGAAAAATTGGAACCTATCGCTTTAAAGCAGAACGTTCCACATCATAATGGTTTGAACCTTTAAAGAAACGAGTGTTAATATTGAAAAAGAAAATACAAGCAATATCCGACCTCGGGTGTCGTCTGTACGATGAAGTGCTTGTGCTGTCCCCAACATACGGAGAGCACCAGCTGGCGCGCATGATTGCGAGTCGTCTCGCGCACCAGGTAGTCCCCGTCGGCGCGCAGTAGCCGCACCACCTCCTCGCGCGGCAGCACCCCGTGGAACCACTCCTGCTCGACGAGCGATCGCTCCGTCTCGCCCACACCCACCTAAAATTATTACTTTTTAACTATAGCTGTGTACATAATGTGTCTCATTTGTTTTATCATCATTGTAAGGTCTTCTCTCAACATTACCTATTTTAGGATCTCTTTATTATTTTTTTGTATTAGATATCATCAAATACGTAAACTATTTTTATAATATACTCTCGGGTCAAAAGTCACTTAAAATTCCTAAATTAAAAAAAAAAACATGAACGAACCCAGGGCATTTTGTAAACGATACAACTTTTAATATATTTAGCGTACGGGTATTGTTTTAATTTTTATATCAAATGCAATATAATTTTCTTCAAATCGCCTGCTAAGGGCAAGACGAAATGACTCATACAAAACACTATTCCGCGCATACCACGTGCGTCGATAAGGATAAATAAGCTGGAAGTAGGCGGTGCCTATATTTGATTACTAGAATCGTGTGCAATTTAAAAACTTATTGAAGTATAAAGCACATTATATCTACAAATATCTTACATTACAATATAAATTTCAATTTATCCATATATTGAAATTGAACACAAGTTAAACGTAAATGTCGTATTTAAATATTAGTGTGGGTCAATGTTTACACGCTCACATTCTCAATCAAGTTAGAAGAAAAAATTATATCATGCATAAAATTAGACAATAGACAAAACGCACAAATGTAAAACTAAAACATACGACCTCCTTCTCTAGCTCCAATTGAAGCTGTTTCAAACGTTTCTTCCTCCTTGGAATGATAATCGGCGGTAACAGATCGGCTTGAGTAATGTACATCGAGAACGGATCCATTCAAACAATTTGAAAACTAACAAAAAAAACCACTAATGTACAATGAGCAACAGATAAAAATAAAAAAGCGATTTTCAAACAGCGTACTCGCGTAAACAGCCGTGCGTCTAGGAGATTCACCTTGATTTTGAATTTGTGTGTTTAAAGCTGTCCAGTGCTATTTTAAATTGGAAACGAAAGCTTATTCCGGTGCGAAGTTCGCGCGGTGGTAGGATGCACGCTTGCTAAAATTAGACCGCGCGCGATGCGTTCCGATTGGTCAGGAGCCGTGTCCTCGAAAGCTCATGCATTAGTGCGACGTTAGCGTAACTCACCACGCCGTTAGAGCAACTACAACGTTTCCTTCTCTTCTTTAAAGAGCTATGGCCTTGAACACGACAATGCACATAAACATCAACACGTTTCCGCAAGCGTCTCTTCAGGAGCCTGATCCGCTTGGTGCGGACGGCCCGTACTACGGTTACCGTGTCGGCAGGCCCCTCGCTGCTGCTGCGATAGGTTTTTGGTGGCAGCGCCGGGCTCGAGGGCACCGACTTGCGCCTGAATGGCCTCGTGAACATTTTGAAGAAGGGCCTCGGTGGTATTATCGAATGCAGATGCAACCGCAACGCATCCACCGACGCTTTAGAACCCAGCGATGATCGGTCCTGATAATTTTTTTGGCATTTCGTGATGTGACAATCTTTTCAAAACAAATAATATCGTTCTTACTGAAATATATAAAAGCTAAAAGAAATTCGTTAAAGCAAAAATCCTTGAACATTGTAGTCTAGTTCTTGAACGTTGAAAACTTTGAATATTCAGCGCGCTTATGGATGCTCGGCTTAGTTTGCCTATCTGATACTAATATTTAAACTGATATTTATTAGATTCAGAGAAAGAAATAATATTGTTTGAAATTTCTTTAGTTTTAGGATTATAGATATTCATAACGATTCATTCACATTCATAACGAAACACATGGTTACTTAATTTGTGCCGTACGGTATAATCAGTACGTATCAAAGCATGTAAAGTCAAATAGATAAAGACACCACCACCAGTAATAACTTTAAAGTACTTTTGAGACAATATAGCAATTTTTGCAACATCATCATGTATCGCATAGATGAAGTGATGTGACGTAAACCAATAAATAAGTTACATGATGTTTCTAGAATATAAAGAATTACTTTTACATCAATAGTCTTATTGGTTTAGTTATCTTTACCTGATGATCTGGTGAACTTCCATCCAGGCTGTCCCCGCCGACGGTCTCCGCGGAGAGGTCCGGACAGCCACTAGGCGCCTCCTCGCAGCCAAGCTCCGCCAGCGCATTGCGTATCAGCTCGGCCTGGCGCGCACACTTACGTTCCACGACCCGTAGCTCCAAAAGCTTTGTGGGCTCCGAAGTCGTCACCGGTATCGGAGGCGGTGAATGCCTGAACATTATTACAGTTATTAGCATCTTTATTTCATTTGTAATATCTTCTAATGTCAAAGGGTGTATCATCTCTGACCATGAAAAAAATAAATAAAACAACAATATGAAAATCCGAATGTCGTAAAAAAAAACTTTGTTTTTTTTAGTTTATAATCTACCGCCAAACCGCGATCATATTTGATGGTAAGTGAAGACATAAGCAATTCATTCTTGTCTTAAAGACGCCTA
Organism: Pharmacophagus antenor; assembly: GCA_018245475.1. Taxonomy (NCBI): domain Eukaryota; kingdom Metazoa; phylum Arthropoda; class Insecta; order Lepidoptera; family Papilionidae; genus Pharmacophagus; species Pharmacophagus antenor. The sequence continues at coordinate 20,368 of DWQX01000092.1, forward strand.
GTACACGGCATGCCTTAATGTAACATATATTGCATTATTTACATGTGGATATTTCGTCCACGTGTTGGTAGGTTGTAGTGAGTGGAATCATATTTTCTTGGTATCCAGTACAACATTTAATAAATATGATTAAAGAATAAATATTACCAATGTTAATTGCTTATAACGTAATACACAAACTGACCTATCAATGCCGTTAATGCCATTGCTCATCCCGGTGTTGTTGTTCTTGCAGACCCCGTTGCCGATGATCTCGGGCCCGTGCAGCGCCGTCTGCTTCTCCCTGTTGTCCTGCAGGGAGGTCTCGAGCTCGGTCAGCTTCTCCTTCAGCCACTCCACTGTCAGGTTGTCGACGGTGAGCTGGTTCGGCTGTAACTTCCCACTGGTGTCTTCCACGAGGCTCTCGTCGAATGTGAACGTTATTGGTGTTGATGGAGGTGATCTTTGAACAAAAAAATATAGCAGCATGGCGATGGAAGCCCACTACCACCACCGCGTCATTGCACTGACTGATGTTCCGTATTTAAACGATTCGCCCCCTACATTTTCTTCCATGTAATATTTCAGTTTTCTGTTTGGTTTATTTGTAATGCAAGTATAAGATTATTATATTTTTCTTTTAATTTTAATATTTTTTAGATACAAAAATTGTAAAACATTGTCACTGGTTCATATTTTTTTAAATGACTGATATGCCATCTAAACGTTAAGGGTGGTGGCTAGCCAAGTTTAAATTTAGGTAGAGATCAAAAAAACCCGACCAAAATCCACACTCCACTACTTATGTGGCCCTAGAATCGAACCGGTGATCTCCTCGTTTCAAGCCATGCCTTGATTCGTTCCTAGTATAACTACGTGAAGAAAATTATTTTAAAATTATCCAACTTCTAATGTTAATATATAGATTACGGGCGATAGTTATTTTAAGAACACTTGAATTCCCCACTTGATATAATTATATATATATGTTCACACAAGTCTCTAACCAGTGTTCTCATAACGTGTTCATTTATAATGAAACTTATACGACAAATGACGCCAATTGCGGTTTTTAGGAAAAATGGTAAACCGCATCCTGTAGCGAACTCTATTATATTGACTGGATTTTTGCATCATCCCAGTCTATAAACAGGTTTAAATATGATAGTTATTCATTTAACAAGACTATTGAGTAGAACTAGTTTAAAAAACGTGAGTATAATACATTTTATTTTTTAAAAAAATTAATTGTATGTAAAGTTAAATGTAATTGTCCTTTTGAAATTCAACCAGTATGCATTCATTTTAATGTACGATCTCCATTTCTAAGGAAAATTATTACTACGTCCTATTTTTTTCTAATATATTATAAAAACCCCAAGTCATTTTTAAGGTTAATCAAATCAAAAGCAAAATTGGTATGTCCGTAAAAATATTACATGTAGTCTTATGCATTTTTAATACTGATGTATGGAGCCGAAAAAGACGTTATTCTTACTTGTATTTTTCCATGAACTCTTTATATTCATCTTGTGGTTTAAGGTTCTGTATTGTAGACTCCACTTTGCTCTGGATCTCTTTGAATTTGTCCGTACTGTAGTCTGATCTTTGCACTACCTCCAGTAGAATAGCTTTCCTATTAAAAATAATAATAAATGTCGACATTTTCTTTAAACATAAAGTTCAATCTACAAGTGAAATGTAAAAATAACATTTGTATACAAGAAATAAATTTCCGGTAAGTTAAAGGATGATTGGATTTATTTCCATGTGGACCAACTTTGACATTAAATTTACTTTTCCAATAAAGATTAATCTGAAAATCGGACCACTCTGCTACGTAAAGTTTAAATTGAAGTTTTTACCCAAAAATTCTATAATAAGTACCACGGAAATTCTTAAGAATTGTTATTTTTTTCAAATAATGGTAGAATGAATAAATACCCACAAGTACCAAGAATATGTGATTGACATACATATATTATTAATGTCCTGCTATTTAATATAATTACTTCTTTATTAATAACAAATAGTTTTTTTAATGCTAATTAGACGTGCTTACAAAAAGAACACGGAAATTAAAATGGACATGTTTGATATTAAAAAATTAAGAAAAACAAATTATAATTGGTCAAAACATTACTTCTGGGTTTGCCTAGTGAGTTACTATGTTTTTAACTTGAAAAAAAATGCAATTAGCATAATGACTTACCGGTGGGACGGTTAAATTTTTTTTTACAAAATTCTGAATAGCACAATTACCAAATTTATTTTGTGTAGCATTTAATTCGACTGCGTATCTTAAAATTGATATGAGAGAGAGGAATGGACAAAAAGGGGCGGAAGAATGTAGAAGGACGATGCCATATTAAGACGTCCATGATTAACGTTAAGACGAATAATTGTAGAATAAAAATTAAATTTAGTTTTCAAATAATTGGTTGAAAAAAACAGCCATAATGCGTTAATTGCATTCATCATTCATTCAATTAAAAATCTACAATCTGGTAAGTGGATGGTGACTAACAAAGCATCATTAATATTCCATGGAATTTTTGCCTTAACAACCCAATTTGCGTTTGGGCGTCAGCTTTTTGTTACAATTTTTTAAATTAAAAGGTAGTGAATTTTTAGTGCATAATTTAAGTTATAATCGAGGGAAATAATTTGAAATATGGTGCATATGTCGATTATGTACACACTATTGGCGGAAAGACTTGATGATTTGAATGAGGAATAAACATGGTTGGTTTTATTAATTCAAATCTTAAAAAATGTAACCTTATGTCAATGTGAAAAATTTGCAGTACTCGAATTTCATTAAGATGAATTTGAACAAACAAAAAAGCCAGTAAGTATATATATAAACATAGTCAGAACACAAATCTAAATTATGGATTAAACAAAAATCGAAATAACTTTTGAGAAGGTGAAAAAATATTTTATAATAGCAGTCGTTAGGATATTGTTAAAAAATCTAAGAGTAAATAAAGAAAAAATGTAGTTAATTTATCAAAATGCCAATACTCTATTTGTCTAAAAAACGATTAACGAATCTAAAAACGCATTTATGCCTGAATTAGCGCTTTGCTAAAAGTCAATTTGGCCAATCAAACGACCAATGGGGTTTAAAATTTTGTCGATCATTGAGCGAAGCTACTAATTACGTTTAGATTATTAACTTTATTTCAATAAAATTCGTCATTTACATATTATGAATTATTATTAAACTATTATTATCCTTTCTTCAACTTTATTTATGCCACTTATTCAAACGATGTAAAGCCATTTTCTTGACCAACAATCAATAAAGTCCACAACACAGCACCAATTTAATGACTTCACCGTTATGCCAAATTCTTTATATCAGTTATCAAGTTATAAAAATAGTACAAAATCACATAATTAGCGTTAAAAGAAATTTATCTTTTTAATAAAACGATACACTATTACTGTTTTCATATATATAAGGATAGTACAAATGCCGATTTCATCATAAAACTAATTGAAGCTACCTGTTCTGTCAAATGAAAATAATGGCATCAATAAACATTTTTATGGCAACACGAAATAGAAAATAATAGTAATCATCGATCGTCTGCATAACAGTAGGCGAATTGTTTATTATTTAAAATATCTTTTATTAAAAGACTTCGATAATGACTGCTTTTTTTTTTAGTAATGATTACATCAGAAGTTTATAAAGACTCGGCGTCAAAGTATGAGCTCACTTGAAGTTCATTTTTAATCAGAGTAATCGACACCAAACCACTACTACTTTCTTCGTAATACGAACGTTCATGCTCCGATTTTACTATTTTATTAAGTACTAATCTCCTCGATTCAATTTATAATTAATTTTTTTTGGTTTGTTAACACACGTCATAATTTAACATGTAACATACTATCGGGATTTTCATATATTATATGCTATGTTAATCATAATGGGTACCTCCGTGGCGCAATGATACACCGCTTGCCTTGTAACACGGGAGGTCTTGGGTTCAACACGACATGAGAAACGACGTAAGTAACAGTCTGTATGGTGAAAGGGTTTTGTTTTTCAATTAAAAAATAACATCCATTTTTTAGAATAACTTAGGATAATTGAGCGCCACATTAACTATATTGCCTTGAGACATTACATGCTATGTTATATTTTGTTTGTTTACCATGACGCAGCCGTGGCTTCCCCTTGCCGCCGCTGCTGGTCCAACAGGGAGGGCAGAGCCGCCGTCCTGAGCGCCCTCTCGCACTCCGTAGCCTCCGCCAAAAGCAACACGTACTCATTGTGTGCCCGGTGCAGCCGCCTGCACGCCTTGCTGTACTTATCTCGGGTCTCGTCCAACTTACGACCGCCTCTGCTTGTCGGACCTGAAATACAAGTAATAAATTAATATACCACAATCAGCTCGCAGCACTCAACTTATAGTAGACATTGATATAATTTATTGATTGAAGCGTTACTTTACGGATCTTCATGATTCAATAAAACAAGAAATTCATTTCCACTTTGTTAAATCCCAAATACTGCGACTAAAATAAAATATCAACGCGACAGAACAACTTCCCGTAATATCTCCTGAAGATACCACGTGTAATGGCGAAACACGTGAGATTGTATTTTAGTTATAGTCATAGTGTTTGCAATTAAACAAAGCGGAAATTTGCAAATGAGTTTTTTGTTTTATTGAATTATAGATATGGGCTTTGTTATTGCCACACCGGCTGTGATAATCGATAATAATGAGTCGTGACAGGCACATTTAATGTAACAAAATAGCAGTATTAATGTGGTAATCAAAATAAAACGTTTTAACTCGAGCGTAAATCGTAAATAAATAACCGTCATTACATATCATTGCGTACGATTTCAAGTTCCCGTTTCAATACGGTTCTATGACGGATATATATTATTAATGCATCACTGCATGGAGCAAGTCACCCGCCTATGTGAGCAACTTAGATTAACTACTTGTAATGACAACTATTGCAGATGTTATATGAATTAGAAATCCGCGATGTTAACATTTCAAATTAACTGTTCTAAGCTAATAGAAGTAGTAAGTTTTGGTATTATTTATATTCTTGTTAACCTGTCATAAACATTACACGTTCTTTTATCTGCAGTGGACCAATGCTGGACAGTGTCTTCTTTTTCAGACGTTATTCAATTTCCATTTCGAGACAGCTATATTAATCATTTTACTTTTCATTGAATAAGAGATTTTACTTAGTCATGACGTTTCAAGACTGAATGTCGCCTGAGCATATTACAGCAACACTTTTCGCCTTCTGGCGCTTTAGAGCTGCCATTGGCTGATGTTGCTTCGCTGCAATATTCTATTCGGCATCGTGTATATGTTGGGCTCAAAAAATGAAACCCCGGAGTCCCGGAATGGCTACAGTAAGCGGCTTGCCTCACGAAAGCAAGTTTCACTTAATAAAGCCTTTACAAGACGATAGCGTAAGTTCACTTATGTTACTCTATAGCTTTATTTTAAATTGTGGGTAAAGATTTCTATTAAATTGATTATTATTAAATTCATTAGGAATCGCACATGTATATATTATATACATAAAGTTAGAATTTTAAGTACCGCTTATTACTAAACTACAAGCTTACGAACGGCATGTATCCGGAATTTAGGCGTTTGTTGAATTCGCAAAGGCTCGATATAAATCGGCAAATAAATTGCATGAGCAGTATTATCGTTAGACATTGTGCAGCATTCACTACAGGAGCGTGGGCGCAGTGATAAACAATTGCACTGCGTGTAATCGTACCACTGGCGCCACCAACGTTACGAATCGTGCAATATGCGGTATCCAGCTATCGGCTGAGCTGTGTGCAGCCGGAAGAGCGTCTCACTCGGCGGACATCGCGAGTTTACATCATTTTAAATACTTTATCTTTCACAAACTATTATTTGTTTAGTACGTAAGTAATTTTGTCCAATTAGCTCACCAGATAATCGTTACGACCTGTTTCCGAAATTTGACCGTCAATGTATTGGGTGTTAAATCTCGTTATCCCTATACTCTCACTAACTAATACAGGTGGCCCCAAACCAGAACACAGTTTGAACACTACTGTTTGGCGACAAAAATAGGCGCCACTGTGGTTATCCATCATTATTTGTAGTATGAACATTACTAAAGAAAAATGGAAGTGTATAGAAAACAATTATATTAATAAATAAAAAAGTATGTATCTATTTTTTCACACACATTAAAATTCACAAATGAATGAAAATGCTTTTACAAACACGAAAACCTTTTAATTGAAACATTTATTCTCAGAAGTATGCCATGACTGTTTCCAATTCTCCTAATCGATAAATTTAAACAACTATTAGACTACACACGCAACTCGGTTTTGCCTAAAAAAACTACTTGTAATTTTAGCAAAATACACATCCATACTTCACTTTCAACGATGATGCCAAATTCCAATAGAAATCTCATCCACAAAGGACGCATTGACTTTTCGACGAGTTTCTAACAAGTTAACCGGTTATGTAATAATGTACAAAATGCTAATTTCCTTACAGCATACCATACCGCAGCCGCCACAAATCGCGAGAAGGTCAATGTATGGTCGTTATTTCAAACGCCCAATAAATTTAAGCGAAGGACACTGACGTCCCGGAGTGGTTTTTATGTATATAAAATTGGGTAAATTGTTCAAGTTATGCTAAATAATATTCGAGGAAGACAAATTTGCCTTCCTCAGAGCTTTTAATAAAATTTCATTTACTTTATAACTAAGATAACTTATAAGTTATTTTTAATTATCTATATGACGCTCAATCATTTGTGTGATAAAAAGTTAACTATAGATTTACGGGATCCACCATTTTGACGGAACAACTTACGATAATTTCGTATAATCTATGTAAAATAGCAGATGTTCGTTTTTTATTATTTTGTATTGTTTCTGACAAAATTACTTTAGATTTTGTATGATAACGGGAAACATGTGAATGCAATACACCTAATTACAACACACTCGAAAAGAAAACGATGACATAATATTCGTAAATTCCGTGTTAATTACATATCCATTGAACAAACAAAGACAGAAAGGTTTTAATGCGCTATTTTACATAAACTATTTTTGTTATTATATGTATATGTAAATATATAAAGGTTAAACTTACACTTACATTTAAGGTAGTTCTCCTCGAACTTTGCCCTCATTTGCTTGTAGGATTCCAGACACTTCTGGTATTCGCTCTGTTTCCTCTGCACTTCCTCCGTTAACTGAAAAACAAAAAGATTATTAATATAATTTTTATAAAATTATAATCAATTTAATAGATATTTTAACATGAGTATTATTCCATTTGATAACGTTGTTTAAATGTGAGTACTCATGTGATCCTTTGTCTCTATCTTCTATGAAAAAGTTACCCTATTGAGAGACAAGCGGTCAACCACAAAAAATGTATTTCATAGAAAAAATAACACTATTATATAACTATTCCGTGAATAATTTTACTCTCATATGTCAATAATAATAATATTCATAATCTCCAATAGTTTTGTAAAACTTTTAATGACTTTTATAAGTAAGAAATTTCTAAAATTTTATCTTCCTATTAAAACATAAGAATAACATAAAGAACGAAGTCATGTTAAATATGGAGGGTAGTAAGTTTTTTCAAACCCGCCTGGCTAGCTACCACCCTCAATGTCAATCTCCCGCAATAACAGCATTGCTGTGTTCCGGGCAGCCATACATGTAAGGGCCAGATGATTTCTTGACGAATACACTTCACCATCTATATAGCCTTATTGTACGTAACATGAAGTGAAATCGAGGGCATATGTTACCAAGAAAAAAAAATCAATCATCTTAGAAATTATCTAATCGATTTTACTCAGAATATTTTTTTTCTATGAAGCTGATTTGTATAGGGGAAAAACTTAATTCACAGAACGCTATATTATGTAATATGTAATTATCATTTAATTAACGCGTTCTGCAATAAAATGCGAACGATATGACGGTTTAACTTTTTATGTTCTTTGTTTTATGTTACTTTTAATTTTCAATATCACACGACAAAAACCAGGGAAATATCTTTTCTGGATTGACATTTATCTTTACACATACAAAGCGACATTTTACGTATTGTATCCCTATAATATATATCTAATTAAAAACTGTTAAAAGCTAAGGGTATTCCGTGACAACTATGACATCAAAACACCTGCCACCGCAGTCCTCCCGTGACCTTGAGTAATATGAGGCATTCGAAACGTCAGAAATAAAAATCGCGCGAAACTAGATAAATAAATATAATAATTATAAACGCGATGAAGCCCATAAATTTTTGTTTTCTTTAATGTGTAATCTTCGCGGAAGTGTAAGAAATATTTAACTTAATCTGAGATAAGCGTTAGTATCTCGTAGTAATTGTAAGTTAAAGTCAACTATAACATGTAATAAACAAGACTGAAGCAGAAGCTAATATATATAATAATAAACCGATACGCCTAAATGTCCTCTGCCTTTAATAAACTGGCCGGAAATTTTCGGAATTACATTCCCGCGCTGCCGCCCGCGAACTCACGAATGTTACTGTTTGTTAATCAATTTTTTTTATTAATTCATTATACAAAGATGACGCCTCCTCTGCCAATTATGATCATGACGACATTCAAATGTTATTAATATGAGAGAATCTATATTTACATACTGGTAAATATTAGCAACATATAACATTTAATAATAATATTGCAAAATATCTTGTAGGTATGTGATGCGCGGCTAAATAAAACTTTAAAGCTCTTTCCGTAGTCGGCACTTCTATCTAGACGGCGTTCAGGCGAAGGAACACCTTCGCAGTTGACATCCCTTTAAGTTTAATATTAATAAAATACGATGATTTTTCCATTTAATTTCTCAATGACCTGATGTTAAATGACGATGAGCCTGAAGATGGTGAAGTATGCTCGTCTAAGATACTCTAGCTTTCCTAGTTTGTTTTCCGGAATACAGCAATGGAATTTTAGCGGCAAATTAACAATATGTGCGTGGTAGTAAGCCAAGCGCATTTGCGAAACTCTGTCTCAGATATTCGATTAGTTTCGTAGGTGGGCTCGGAATCAAACCCACCTTATAAAACTACCCAGTTGCTGCGCCATTATGGCGGTTATTAATGCTCTAAAATGATTATAATTACATAAATAATAAAAACATTTTATTCACATTACAATGTAGATATTTTTTTTTGGATTAATATAATATATCAATTAGTGATTTTTTGATCGAGTGTTCTAATGACCACTAATTGCTCTCCAACTGCAAAATGGGCGAATTAAAAAGGCATTAATAACATATACACTCCAAGTAAACTAAAGGCTACATTTATAATTTATTTGGCAAGAACGCGGAATACATTTTTGAATTAATTTAAACTGATATGCATATGATATTAGTGTGGTTTGTAAATTTTAAATGTTACTAATGTGCATAGTTTGCAGTTTATTACGAATTCATTATAAAATTTAAAATTATAATCTATAAAATAAGGTATTCGAAAACAAAAATAGTTTATTATTTCCAGTTCTAAATTAACTTCATGAACTACACGACAATACGCCGACAAAGTTTAATTGCAGCCGTGTATAACGTCCATTTTAAAAACAAACGTATTTAAAGCCGAGGTTATTGCCTCTGATACACAACAGGCCGTTATAAATAGCGTATATCAAAGCGCTGATCGGGAGTCACGTGACTAGCGAGCTGGTAGACCCACGCAACAGGTACGGTACCTCTGGACATGACCGTCATGCTAATCTTAATCACTACCATCACTCTCAGAAACTGCATGTAACACTTGTAGTAAATTGACGATGACATGTAACTTTTTGCTGTAGATTTGGCCAATGGATGCGTAATGACACAATTCTAGTAATGTGCAGATTAAAAAAGTTTTGTTTTTAAACTAATATCGATTTACATTTACAAAAATATTACACTTGGCTCACAATAACATGGATAAACACAGTACTACCGTGTAAAAATCATTGAGAGAACAATTCATTGCAAAAACGCATGCGCAATTCACGTGCAACTGTACTATATTTCGCTTGTAGACATTGCTATCCGATAAAATATCATTAAAAGATAATAAACCTAATCATTTATAAACAGAATCTAAACGAAGATTTCTCACCATTTCGATGCACTTAAATAACTTTTAACCTAACACTTCATGGAATATTTTATTCAAAATCTATTCAATGGAACGTTTCGACATTTTAAATTGAGAGTTCATTGATGAAAGAATTATCCGTTACCAAAATTTATCGAGCGGCGATGTTATATCTCGGCATCGTAAAATAACATTACTCCAATGCTTCCGAGAATGCAATTCGATTCGACATTTAAAATGTTATGTGTGCATAAAACAGTTTTGAGCGAACTCGAGACTGCGGTCAACCACTGAGAATCGCCTTATTCCATCACCATAATTTGAAACCATTTAGTACATCTATGTCGTTTTATGAGACGTTGACATAAAGTTATTGTACTTGTTTTAACTCCTGATTAAAACTCAAAAATGTTATAAATTGAACACACGTATGTGTATCTGTGTATGCGTGTAACTCCCAAACATTTATAATGTATTTTTGTTTTATATTAACAAGATCGAATATTTTTATCAATAATTAAATAATAAAAAAGAGAGATAAATAAATCTAGTTCCTATATCATGTCTCTAAGTGTTTTTAAAATTGGATTTATGTTAACATGTCATCAGAAATAACCGGGCCATAGGAGTAAAGGAGTCTGAATAGTGGTAGGATTTTCCGAACCCACCTGGCTAACTACCACCTACGATATCAACCAGCTGCCATAACAGCATTGTTGTGTCCCGGTATTTATAGATGTTAGAGCCAAAAGTATTCTGGCCAAGAATACGCTTCACCATATTCGACATCATTGTCATTTAGCATTAAGTGAAGTCGATGTCTAGTGTTAGCTCATAACCTATTAAAGAAAAATTAAATAGGGGTACCACTTTTCCTGACATACTTAAATATACTATATAATTGTAAAGATGTTGAATTATCGCAGACTAAGAGAAAGCTTACTGCGTATTACATTGCATTTCATTTGCGATGCGAAGAATCTTAACTATCTCATATCCAATGCATTCAGTTTTTTCTATTTGACCATATTTGACTGTTTATCATATAAATATACATTATTTATATCTAATGAAATATACAGGTCATACAGACCACAGTTTATATTCTCATTTTTTCAATTTTAATTAATTAAGTTTAATAATTAATATAAATTTTAACACACAATCTTATTTTTTTCGGATTATGTGTTGTAGCTAACTATCGCATTTCTTTTAACTGTACAAAATAAATGAAGATATTCAAATCGAAACAATCTTTGATATATTTGTTAGCTTTTAATATGTAACCACAATAATTACGCTTGGAAGAGAAAGTCCAATGAAGCAAACATACTAATATTGCATTAAAAATAGATATCAATATTAGATCCAGTTGTATACGTAAAATACACTTCATGTTAATAATAGGCTACATATCTTCTTATTATCAAATTTTAGTCTTACTATCAAATTTTGAAATGAATCGATCTAGCAAAATAGATACGAAACACAATACCAATGTTACAATTATCAAATAAGTAAAAATTTATACGCAAGGAAAATAATATAAATCATATTGCAAGTGTATATATATACATATATATATGTTGCAGGATTTTGTCATAAACACATTTGTTGCACCAATTTATATTGAAACGCAATATGCAAATATACTATTAAATAATATTATTTTATATCTTCATCGACATATCGCCGGTTTTCATTGATAGCCACCCATTAGGTCTCTGTATCGTTATTTGTATAATATTTTCCAACTGTATAACAATTTAACTTTATAGTATCAACGAGTTATGGTAAATGATAAAACAAGGAAATATAAATGTGAAATTTACATATTTATAGATATCAAAGGATAAATAAAATAAAAAACAACAATGGGCCTGCTGAAAATTAATTATTTTCGAAATGTGTCTTTATTCTAGAAAATCGGCGATATTGCGACATCTTTTTACCATAATTGTTATAAAGATCAATCAACATGCGCGAAGATAAGAGCGCACACAGCGCTGCGCAGAATTATGCATTTCTAAATACACAATGGGGACACGTAAGTATGGTTAGGGCGCACAGCTTATCATCGGGAGAAAGCAATGCTCAAGTCGACGTTTGTTTGATTAAAAAAAATGTTTGTCGTATCTATGTGTGACGTTTAAATTAGCCAATCGATTAATGTCAAGTATACTTTAAATCTTCCTATTTTAACACATTATCAACCGGTGACGGAAACGAAATACTCTCATCTTGTGTTTTTCTCGATAAACTCTTTACCGCACAAGTTTTCATTTAAAAATGAATGTGTAGAGTTAAAGAACTGAATAATCGTCTGAAAGTTTGTCTCGCAATAGGCATCAGCTATAAAAGTCAGAATAACGGGCTAAATGTGGGCGAGCGCCGACGAGGAAAAGCCTAAAAATCGGCTACCAGTCGATAGTGGTAAGTTGTCGAAATGAATGGCTGTAATAAATATCAATCGTGCCTATGACATTCAAACTGGAACTTTATTACAATTAATATTTTTTTACTTATTATGTTCTCTATAGGACTCTTCATTAAAACGTAACAAATCTTACATTAACGATTGTACACGTAGCTTCTGAAATTTAAAAATAATAAGCTGTCCGTTTGTCGCCTTGTAAATATATTAGTGAAGTGTATTACAATGAGGATGTCCAGATTAAAAGTACCCACCGGCGTTATGTTACGACAATATAACAGGAACAAATGCAACTTACATGAGGACAAAGCAAATGGCGCCTAACGGTAAAATACAATATTTTAGTGCTACTTTTTCGTCGAAGGCAGGGTTGACGCACCGTTTACTTAGCAAGGTCAACCTGTTTGTTAAATAAGTATTTTAAAATACAATTACAGATTTATCTGTTTTAAGAATTTAAGTTTAAAACTTTAATATCTTTCTGAAATAAAATCTTAAGTATGTATTCTAGTTGAGTCATGTAAAAAAATTGAAATAATTAAGAATCAGTTGCTAAACGATAAATATGTACATTTTCCACGTACTTGTCTTGATTGATAGCACAATTAAACAAATTTATAACAGTTCCGATCCAAACTTATTGCATAAACACATGAATGATGTTGCGAAAACCGTTCCGAATAACTAAAATAGATATTTATAACCATAGTCTATTGTCAATGATGACCTACATCGACTCGCTGGCATGCCGTCCAGAGGCGTCTTGATTATGCTCTCATCGAAACGAGCCAATGCTCATTGCGAAATTACATCATGCGTAGAAAATATTTTTTTTTTCATACAATTACATTTGTACTGAACATAACCGGTTAGTTTCTGATAACGTCGGTTCAACGCTTATGATCTAATCGTGCAAATAATCTATAACAGTTGTCATTCGTCACACAAATAAGCGTTGGCGCATAAATCACATATCATTACGCTATTTCACGTAATACCATTAAATATTATTGCAAATTATATACTTAAATGTTCTCGTAATAAATCTTTTGAGTCCGTACTTACCTTTCTATAATTACTATTTCGCATGTTTTATATATGAATGTCTAAAATTTTGAGGTTATTTAACAGAGTAGCTTTCGTAAACGAGTATACTTTTTTAAATATTTCTTATAACTTTTAATCTTATTTATGACCGAGTGTAACGTTTATTTTAATGCATTTGTAAAATACATTATGCATTAACATTTAAAATTTAAGACTACTGGTATCCAATCAAACTTTGATTATGGCACAATCATGTGTGCTCGTAATGTGTTCGAAAAAGGCTACAAATTTAGTTGTTTATACTTACCACAAAAAAAAAATTATAACTTATGAGATAGGAACATTTTTAGCTGATATTACTCCTGATAGTATTATTAACAAACTGCGAGTGTGAAATGAACGCTCTTTAGCGATGTAGAGATCTAAATATAATTGAAAGAGAGTTTTGATATTGATACTTTTAAAAATACTATTACTATTGAACCTGAAAAACTGATTTTTTTTCTTCTCTTCAGGTTTCTCTTTTTCATTAGTTACGGATCGCGATCGAGGTTTGGCACTTTACAATAAATTAACTGTCGTCAAGAAAGCAGGCGGACTGGTGGCCTCTTTAAATGTCTGCAAAAATTGTCGCTTTAATATGAACCACTCACTACAACCTAGAATTTTTAAATTGCAACATTGTCGCAAATCACAATCTATGGAGGTATATATAACAAATTATATTATTTAAAACCAAACCAAAGCAAAGGTTCTACCTTCTTTCCTTATATCATAAATAAATGTCACTAAGATTAAGATAAATAAAAAAATATAGTAGATATACTGATGTATATAATAATCAGTGTTTTTAGTTAACATAGATTTTTATTGTGATATCAATGTTAGTCATTAGTTGTGCACGACTGAAAACGATACACGTGTGTGTGTAATAATTTAATTTTACGACTAGCACGATTCGGACCGACGATGTTTGCAAATAAATGTATTTTAGTGGTCGGACTGACAAAGGGCGAGATAAAACCCATTGTACTTTATTTATTTTTTTGTTCTTCAATAAAACACATATATATAACGCAAGATATAAATAAAGCTATCTCGCCACGAAGGTAAAAGCATTCAAAAATCGAATATTAAAATTTCATTTTTCTTGCAGTAATAAGCCATTTTATATCTCATGGAATAAAAAATAATAGATTAAAAATTATATACAAGAAAGCTCTTAAGTTCGAGAGAGTAAAATTAAACCTTAAGTAATGGCAATAAGAACAATCGATGTTATTGTCTATCCAATTTTATACATTCCTAGTTAATAGTAGTTAGTGAAGCCTAAATAGTTGTGATGTGTTTTCGAAGTACATTTTCTCTTGCTGACCCTACCTCCCCCCTCACAAATAATTAGGGTAAAAGCCAAAAATTATATCAAAAAATTTAAATTAGAAAATTTTAATCATTATGATAATGTAAAGAACACTAATGTTAATTTTAAGTTCTTGGTTTATATAAGATATTCTTTTAACTGGGCCAGCAAGTGTTAAGTTGACAAATATTTTAATTTTGTTTCAGACGATATTTTCAACCCACTCTTTTTAGGCACACTACTATAATTTTTGGATACTTAAGTCTTGAATTCGTTCCCTTAGTCGAGTGTTTCTTCTACAGAGCAAAACTATGAATATCATTTTAGCTTAATAACTTCTTTAATTTACAAACAGAAATCTTGTTTAAAAACCAGATAGATAACCGTGGTAGAAATTGTCGGAGTCGGCGGGTTTATGTATATTTTACCAGTAGATAAACATGTTTATTACATCAACTTAAATTGAAAACTGGTATTTACCGGAACGACTAGCGTAATACAAACGGGAGTCTAGATACTCGTTACAAACAGAGAAAGCGACATTTCTTGGGAAAGAGCAAGGTAAGACATCTGAGTCGCTTTATGCATATTCTAAGTTACAACCGTTACAAGTTAGCATAGAGGTATCTAAATGAAATAAGTGAAAAAATATAAGGTTATAAAATCTCTAAACACTGAATAGTAATGTAATAAATACACATTATAAGTCCTATACAAAACAAGTCACCTAAAAGATCACCAAATAAGAATTTATTTAATCTCTAACACATCCTGAAAGTAATTGTAGGCTTTTATTTTATTCAAGGACTGATAACCCTCCTTTCTTGATCCAACTGCGTTCAATTGATTTTTTCAATAAATACCTTAGTTAAATACTGAGATCGTGGTTGCATTAGTCAAAATAATTGGATTAGGTATAAGACATTTCCGACATTAGCTAGGTAGCAACCTCAATGACAATTTACAGCCATAATAGCGTTATTGTGCTCCGGCAATCAAACATATGAGGGTCAGAAGCAATTTGGGCGAACATGCTTCACGATCTACGGCTTAATTTTCATTTAACATCAGGTAAAATCGAGATCAAATGTTAACCATACTCATAAATAGCCTCAGTCCTAGTCGTGACATCAAAATAGGCCAGATTCAAGCTCAGTTTATTTTACAAGATCACTTCTCCCGATTAATCGATTATCTTTATTGGTTCACTTCACTGTCAATACTTTTTATTAATTTCCACCATTTTTAATTATATTTTTTACTGAAATGTCCACATCAGTTCTGTAATAATTGACGAAATGTTAATTATTAAACTCTGTTAAAAGAATTTCATTAAATCAAATTTCCATAATTTATTAGTTCCTATGAAAAGAAACGAGAAAATTTATCCCTTAAACACAATGGTAGCGCGCCCAAACTTCAATCAATCACAAAACAACTAGATACGTGATAAATTTATATAAACAAAACAATAGTTATAAATAAAAATGAATTACATGAGAATACCTTTAACAAATGCTTTGTAAAAACCTGAAATAATGTAATAAAACTATTTAGTCTAAACAAAAAAAAACATTTATGTGTACATTCCTTGTTAGTACATAAAATGACATCTTATAATTAGACTTATTATTATATGAATGAGCAACCGTCAACTGCCCACTACTCTCTGGGGGGGGTGGTGATTTTTTTGTTTAATATGTCCAGTATGTGTAATACCAATTTCACACGAAGTGATCTTTTTTTTCCAATCTATTTCTAACATGTTTATTATCACCTTCATTCTCGTACTGACGTTTTGGCCGTACCTTTACTTTTTTGTTATAAATCCAATTTATTTATTCTCCTATGGATTTTTATTATCTAATTCATCTTTATGTTTTATACATTGTTAATGCTAATACTATTTATTATCTCATGTGATGTTTCTTAGTACTTTCCCCTTTTAACGAATATTGAGAAATAGTCTCGGGTTCCTTACAGGTGTTGCTAAGCTGAACGCTACCTGGTGGGTCTTGCGAAACTGCGGCGACCTCACCACAAGCGTTAGGTATGTCTCATCGGATTCTCGTGTGAAATATTACATACCAAATGCATTAGTATTAACTTATTATTAGTAAATATATATATGTTTATGAATCCTGACTATAGTAATCATCATTTCAGAGTAAACTTCAAAGTCCTAAATGACCTATATATCAACGCATAGTCTAAACCACTGATTCTAGACATAAAATTTGGAGAGTGAGTTCATTATGTTATATATCTAATAAGAGTTTCGAAATTACACTGCTAAGAGAAGGAAAGGGTATTTCAAATTTTAATAACACTTTTTTGCTTTCAGGTCAATGTACTCGAAAACGGAACACATAGTACTAGAAGATTAATCTTAATATTAAATAAATAATTACTACGTCCAGGGTAGCGGGCGGGTAACGTATACTTTGTAATAAGGCATAAGCAACTGCATTCATATACACAGTTCTTATAACCACCCACCGATAAACATTTTTGCTTCAATCAGTCCTGTAATTTTATATTGTACGTTTTTCCTCCGCCGATTAAGATTCATGATGCCCTGTTTATGACTCGCTCGTACAAGCATGTCCATCGTAACGTTAAAAACGCGTCCCGCAAGTCATATGTATTTTAATTGGTTATCGGCTGACTCACTAGGCTCACAGGGAATATAGTAGTTGCGTTACACGAGCGCGGTCTACCTCTGGTTGTGGTAAAATTGATCTATACATGTGTCAATGTCTTTGTGTGAACGGAGTATGTACGGTTAGACAAACAACTATGAATTTATTTATTAAAACTTTTTGATCATAAAGTTGATAAATTCTATGAGTATGAGTGAGTGAGCTTTTTACTGGAAACTTACTTGTAAACATACTTCATGCGTGTCTTCATGGACATTGTCACATTGTGCATGTGCACATCTAACCACAAATAAACGCCGACCGCGCTCGTGAGATTCAAGAACTATAGTTTATTCATGTATAGTGTGTTAAGTTCAACCAATAATGCGCCACGCACGTCATAATGGCGGGAATCGGGACGTGCCCGGGGCAAAACGGCGAGTGCTGATTAAAATTCTGCACGCGATCTCCTCTCTCAGCGTAAAGCACTAATTTGTTATTTCGTTCTGAATTTTTTTTACCTTTTTTTATAATCGGCGGTTTAACTTTTTTATATTTACTAAATTTTACAGCAATATGATAACATAATTATCGCACAATAATTCTTGTATTAAAGCTTATTTCGGTATAATATTATCTATCTTACTTTTTTCAATCTTTTACGAGTACACTATACTCAGGCAGTACATTTTTCATAATTCATGTTATATTAATGAAACCTTGCTGGTAGTATAATTAGCCAGTTTTTACATAAAAGTATTGATAAACGTAGAATACGCGAGAGAAGAGCTTTCCACGTCGTCATAATATTAAAGTAGAATAAAGGCCTCAATGAAACCGCCGATAGGTGCGGCCAGTGCTTTCACCTTACACCCAGACAGCTCGACGCACGCTTCTGACATCTTTCAACAAGTGTACATGTTGCTCATTACCTTGACACAAACAAATAACTCCACGGTTTTATTACGCATGGACGTGGGTGTATCTACGAAATGATCGTCATTAAGCAAATGAAAAGTTTGTGACGTAAAATTATGTTTTTCATTTACCATTTGTTTCTACGATGCCGGTACGGTTTAGTTATACATTTACAAAACCATTTGTAGTTAACACTAGGTTTACAGACCATTTATTATGGTTTCCTTTTCGTAGCCACAGTAATTTCATATATCAATTCTTACATTTGCTTAAAAATATATATAAAGCGAATCTGCCGTAAGATACAATGTATAGTGAAATTTTTAATAAACGTTGTTCAGTCAGGAAAGCGTATCCCGTAAACCTAGTGTTAAACATGAAATTTGAAGATCGAGTCCATAAATGTACAATGAAATCATTAATTAAATTTTAATTATACATTAAAAAATTCAGTAGAAACTAATTCACAGTTCGATTAAATATTTCATATATTTGTCTATAATAATTGAATTAGATAAAGAAATTCAAGAATAATTAAACCATTTATGAAATAAAATATTTTATATACATAAATACAACGAAATCGATGTGTCATTTCAAAATAAATTCTGGTTAGTAGTTATCCAAAATGAAAAAGATTTAACACAAATATTCAAATAATATCATCAATACTGGCCATTTTCAACCCATTATTCGTTGTGCAATATTTTAAATCTATTTAAACAAAAACTGCTTTGGCTTATGTAACAAAAACAATGCAGTCCGTTCATGCATTAGGCCGTATAAGTACATAGTTTCCTGTGATGCATTCATGCCTAGGGCATGCACCGTGTCACTAACACCACGCACCTTCCCACGGCTTCAATTTGCCGAGCAATTAGATGCACCACGCCCGTGAGGCAGCATGTGACGAGATACAACTACCGGGGGATAGCGTCATAAAATTATAAAGAAACATGGATTTAATTTCAACCGCCCGATAACAATATAGTATAAGCTAATTTTCAGGTTATTTAGTTATTTAAATATTAATTTGTTACGAACTTATCTATGTACACCAATACTATTATAAAACAAAAAGTGCATAGTAAATTTTAAAATATTAAAGTCAAAAAAGGAACCATAAATATTTATAAGCTATTTCCTTGTATTTTTTCGACTTCACTTGATAATTTATTAGTCACAAGTTAAATTGGACGTAATAAAATTGTCGTTTATTATAATCCAAATTAATAAAGAAATTGATCTTTAATTTATCCTTATGTAGAATTACAATCGTGTAAACTGTGCAAGGACTGTTTCATCCTATAACAAATACACATTATCTAATTATTATACAAATGAATATAGCATTGTATATCGTCGCATTTCAATTAAAGCTTTGTGTGACCTATGTAAACAAGTATTTCTATGAATATCGTTAGTCATGATGGAATTTGTATTGAAAGGATCTACGCCTTTAACCTCCATCGCAAGCAAAGTTTATAAGTTCATAGAGTCATAGAAGCGTTTGTATCGCGGACGATGTGAAAACAATTCCGACTTTATGTCACAAATAATGCATTGATTCTTAACTTTAGTAATAAATAAAGAATACGTTTATATTCAATTTTCGAAAAGCAATGATCTACAGACACTTTCTGTTCTATATTCTCCCCCTTGTTGATTGGAAATAACTATAATAATATTTAATAAATAATAATAATATACATAATATGTATAAACATGCTCTCGAGGGGACAGTGGCACCTTTTTTCTTGAGGTTTCAAGACGGAGCGCCACTAATACGGACTACCTTTAAGTCGTGCATAACATCACAAAAGATATATAATATATAATATTCCATAGTAAAATTTAACAGACATAACAATTTTATTTTAATTTTTGTATTTAATGGCAGTAAACTAATTTAACTTTCGAGTTTAGAATACGTAAAATAATAAGAATTTAAAATGTTATTTAAATTTTGTATTCAAAAACGTAATAGACACGATGTAATATTTATACATAAATAATCTTTTATGCCCCCATTCTGTTATTAACCTTAAAATGGTTATAGAATATTACTCAATGTGTTTATTCTATAATTTCTATATAATATATTATAATAAATTCTACATAAACTAAAAAATTTCATAGCGTTATTTTAACGCACGAACAAAATACAAGAAGAAATCGTCGCTCCCGTAATCTGTCCGATGATAGATTTTTTGAGATTTACGATTGCTTGAAATTTCGTTTTCTTTCGAGAAAAAATACAAATGGTCTTATTAAAAACTTACTATTGACACTCGTTAATTTCTAATATATTTTTTATTAGGAAGATACGTAATGAACAAAACCTGTCTCAAGTGATATTTAAGATTTATATTAATACCAATAAAATATATATATGCATGTATGCAGTTCATTGGATTAATTAGAAATCGCGCATGTTTTTACTGCTCTTGACTTTACATACTTGAAGTTCTTGTTTGTTTGTTTTTTCGTCGTTTTGTAAGTAAAGAACGGATGAAACGTTTACATTGACACTTTGATTTACATTGATCATATTTCACTAATAATTTGTAAAATCATGCGGGAAACGAATATGGTTTAGTTTGAAAAACTAAGAATTGTTAATACGTAATTGTAGTTCACATGTATTACCACCAAACATGTTTCTCTATATATCTTTATTATAACATTTTGTTTTATTTTATACTTTTTTATAATTTCAGTTAATTTTATGTTTTTGTACTAAATGACAAATATTTTTTTTAAAAACATAAGTAGTACTTTACGGCCGCCTTCGTGGCGCAATTGTTTGCCACTTGCCTTGTAACGCGCAGATCCCCGGTTCGATTCCTGGAACACAGGTGTTAGTGGGGGTCTGGTTGATGTTAGAGTTTTTCGAACAAGCCCAGCTAGCTACCACCCTCAATGTCAATCTGCAGCCATTACAGAATCGCTGTGTTCCAGCAATCACACATGTGAGAGCCAGAGGATTCTGGGTAAAGACGCGTCACCATCTACTGCACATGGTCAAGTGTTAGTCCATTACAGATAAAAAAATACACTCGTTTCCCCGTTGTTAACCAAAATTCTAACAACAAATAGAATTCTCATCGCTTATTAATATTTGAATTTTACTGTATTACTTGTCGTTAGTTCAAACGTACACAAGCTTGTACGTTTTATGTGTGGTAGGGACATTGACACAACATACCGGCACGTTCTGAGTGCAGAAAACTACAATCGCTAACGTCCATGAGTGCTCTGCAATAGGGAATTTGACTCAAATCAATACATTAAATTATTAAACATTAATATATTCTGACAAATTATCTATCAACTTTTCTTTAACAAACGATACAGTGTAATTGAACCGCGACGATCACAAATATCTACAAGTATTTAAAATAATTTCCATTCATTCAGTCCTGACGAGCAATTCAATATTAAACATTATATAAATAGTCTGATTTGGCCTTTCGCATCACATAAGAATTTTTTCTCCCACATAAAGAAATCTGTTACTGTCGTTTATAAGAACAAAAACTGGTTTTATAGATATGTAAACATTAGTAACACCAACTCAAACTTACAAATGTAAACGCGATAAATACAATTTTTTAAAGTCCTTTTTT
Source organism: Pharmacophagus antenor (assembly GCA_018245475.1). Classification (NCBI taxonomy): domain Eukaryota; kingdom Metazoa; phylum Arthropoda; class Insecta; order Lepidoptera; family Papilionidae; genus Pharmacophagus; species Pharmacophagus antenor. The sequence goes on from DWQX01000092.1 coordinate 42,546, forward strand.
TTAAACAAATGAATTCACTTTAAGCATTTTCCAAACATCCGCCGGTGACGTAAGAGATAATACTACGTAAAGATAAATTATATTGATGCGCTTAAGTAAGCAAACGTGAAGTTCTCAGTACCGGCGCGTGTGGCTACCTAGCCGACACTATTTGTACAGCTATGCAAACTTGAAACGCTTGTTGTTATCTTAAACCAAATTAGGAAGAGCTTGCTCTCTTTAATCAAGCGGTCAAATCGAACTTGCATCGTACTCAAGTCCGTTATGTCACGAAAGCTCCAGTTAAACTGGTTGAATTATATCAAAGTGTAATGACAATGTTACCCTGCTCGTTAAAAGGAGAAATAGAACCGTATTATAATATTTCTGTTTGTTTATTGTCTTTAATATATTTTAGTAACCGTAAATAATGTTAAGCATTTACTATTGTTTGAATACATATGACAATCTAAATCTTTTACTTTTAAATTTATATTTTTAATAGTAAAGTATATCTAAGACATATTTCATAATTAGTAAAATTTGTTACACGAGTTATATCGAACAAAACTAAAATTCGAATATCGGTGCATTATGATTTTATTTAGCGTATATTAGAACGTATTTTACACGTGTTATTTGTTGATGTAAATGTTTACGTAATATTTATTAGGATTCATCGGATATGGCGTGGAACATGTTTGCGGTCGAGAATTCATGAGGCGCACCATTACGCAAATTAGATAAACCTTTCTTAAAACATAAACGGTATATAGAGGGTACTTTTACTTTTAATCGATCAGTATTCTGAAAGTTTTAACTTTCCCCTGCACGCGGCCAATGGGGCCGTCGAACTCGTGTTTGTTTTATGTATGTACCTGTTAAGTTAAAGCGATTCGTACCGATGGGCAATGCGATGAGAACGCGTATGCTACAATATCACATCACAATTTTCGCGCATCCAATATGTATGAAACTTGTCTTAATCTACCATACTAAGTAAATATAATTCATAACCCTATTCGTCTACTTGGAGGATCCTTTTTATCATAATTAATATTTTTCAAATCGTCTATCACATGTTTTAGTAACTTTCCAATGTTCAGAAATGCTGCCAAAGGCTGTGAAATTAGACGACAATTTTTTTTACCTTTTGCTTTAGCGTTTAAGAGAAATCGACGTAGTTATTGTCTTGGGAAAGCTTATTGAAAATAGCACACAAAACGACCAATTCGTATTACGTAACTATTGAGCCATAGCAGTTTTTTTGTTAGCGATGCTTCATAAAGTGCATTATGCAAAAAGCAACTATGAAACGATCACAAATAAAAGGATATTTTTGCTCGAAGCAATCGATCGCACATCACATGCGCGATAACTATTCTAATATTGCTTGATTGAATTTTTACGTAATAACCTGGCGGAGATGTAAATTGGACACCGATAAATATATATACAATAATATCTGTTAAAGAAACACGTCGGAGAGCGGCGCCCTGGGTCGAAGCGGGTTGGGCAGTGTCTAAACTTACGAGCCAGGTACACAAGCGAATGAATTACACACAGACGCACACTAACGCGAGATCGTGCCCGATGGAGGCAACAAAGCCGTGCGCCCGCGCCGCTTGAGACACAGGTTTACTCAATGAACTGTGTTAAGGGCTGGAAACTGCGCTTCAATTTGTCGATAATTTATAAATTGTTAAAAAAAGCGCTAGTTGCTACACTGTTCAAAATTTTATATTAAGAATAATGGCTACATTCATAACAGGAATGATTTTCTTTTAATAATTGTTTAAAAGCGTTCGTGATTTAAAAAAATATTTATTCACTTCTTATACATAAACTTTTATAGATATTTGATAGTAATGTAAAACGAATCGGAATATTCTTGTTTGGAATAGATTGAGAACATCAAGGTATTCAACTTTCTTCACGGACATCTTAGTCACGTCGGTACCTACTTTATATTTTCCACCTTTACATCGTTTCATGTCCTTGTTGTTTTAGTGAACGGGCGGAAGTTTTGCATTTACCAATAAGTAAACACGTACGTTCATTTTTAACAGACAATCTTTTTTCCGTCCGCCTTGAAAAATAAACAAATAATTAGTTCTGTCGAACGGGCACTAAATTAGATGGATCAGCCTTTTTTTTCTTATTTTATTATACGGAAATATAAACGTTATATATCATCGATCATTGCCAGTAAAGTATTTTTGTAGATGCGTCATCATGTTCAGATGTAGCGACGAGCTGTTCTCTGAGAAACTAACTCGGTAAAGTCATTTCTTAATTTAAATTTATCGACATCACCTCAAACAACCTCTTTTGTCTTTTGCAGTAACATTTTCGTAGTGTTTTTGAATATAAAGCAAACATATTTTTACTGCTATAAATGCTATTAATAATATTAATACCACTATAATCATCTATACTTCAAAGGAATATAGTCTGTTCTTAAATATCTTTTTATTATTATTCATTATTCCCGTGCACCACGTGCTAGTACTTAGAAGTTGCCTCGTAGAAAAACTACATATTAAAAAAACTACTGGAACAGCACTACCTATGAGTGTAGGGCGTTAAGTAGGCGGGATCGTTGCACCGGCTAGCAGTAAAACTTTCCTTCTCCCTCGTACACAATTTTACAAAATATACTACCGGAGAATTTACCTATTTTCCTCCATTTTTTCAATAACACTAGATTTGCAGAAAAATTTTATTGATTTCTTTTCGAGTCTGTAGCAGTTTTATGCAAGAGTGTATTATTTTTCCTCTTTTTTAAAAGGTATAAAACAATATGGCCAGCGAGAATATAAAAATTACAAATTCTAACGCATATTAGTATACAGTACTACTAATATAAAACTTTTCCGTAAAAATTACGGGTCTCGTGAATATAGTGTCAGGCGTACTACTTAGACGCTGCTAAAGTCAATAACTGTTACAATGAACGTTTTTTTAATTTACTTTATTCGGTTTATAATTAATGTCATTAATGTTACCACTATCTTTGTCTCGACACTATATTTTTCTAAAAACAAAGTTCGCAGATAATACTATGATTCATACAAAAATTTAGGTGACCATTGTATGACAAGAAAATTAACGCCTGAAAAAGTATAATAAATTGAAATGAATAATTTATTATACTTACAATTATTAAAGTTTGTAATAAAAAGAAAACTTTTCAAAACGACTATGTAAGCATTAGTAACCTTAAAAATGTTTATTATTAACAACAAAATTTCTTCAAAGAAAATATAGATTCGACATTATTTTATCAACGTGATCTGAAAGGCCGTAATAACTAATATCTTTTTCCAAACAGCATTGTTTTTAATCTATCCATAAATACGAGAGTGATAACTATCGGGTGCGGCCGATGGGTGGTCGACGCAAAATTCGGCGGAGCGCTGCCCCTGAGACCGGTTCCCAGAAGGCTCGGGCGGCGTCGGCGGCTGCTATTGTGTCTGCTCTTTACGACAGGGTTGCCGCCTCCTTGTATACAATACAACGTAGTTATAACACCAATATTGTTTTATTTTTAACTACGACAGTCTAAAACTTGACCGAATTTAAGTCTTTCTTTAATTTCGACTGTCTCTCACTGTTAACCTGTCGGAACACAACAATGCTATTATGGCGGCAGATTGACAGTCAGGGTGGTGCCACAAATATAGCTTCGGAAGCGAACCCTTCCATGTCACAAGGTATGTGATAATCCACTGCGATGCGTATACATTGGAATACTGAGTCGTGCTCACTCTGAACACCATGGATCTCATTTGTATGTGTTTGTACTATCGGGTTGGTGTTTTGTCGTATGTTTAACGTATATATCTGCCTTTAAACGGTAGTGTACAAAACTTACTATTTACCGATTTGAAGTTCTGCAAGTACGAAAATTACTGGTGTAACAATGTATATTAAGTCTCAAGTAAAACATTGTAATGGACCGAGGAGGAGTGGGTATTTCTTGCCATCAGATAAAAGGGCTCCTCTTGTCGTTTCAAAATAAAAAAAAAAACAAATAATTAATGCTCTAGAAAGAAATCCGTGTGAACCAATACAAATTATGTTTAAATAGTTTATTTAATCAAAAGCATCCTCTTCCCCATAAATTCTAAATTATAGTTGTAATTTTGTTTAACATCATTTGATTATATTCATGAGAAAATTTTACGAGTCGTGGCAACCCCACGCCACACGCTCTGTGGCCACCGTCCCTCCGGCTACGGCCGCTCTATCTCGTCGCGTGCACCTTAACTTATGGATTAGGCGCCAAGTGGACTCTAATTATGTGAGCGAGTTCACGCTGAACCAATCGGGAATCGATAAAACATCCTAAGTTTTTAATAATTACTTTACGTATGCAATTGTAATTGTATTGTCCATAATGTATTAATAAATTTACAGTTACAACTGGGTATGGAATAGATCACAGATTTACATATGTAACTACGCCTATTATACAGTATTTTGTTTCCATATTGTAAATTTCCTCTATTTAATTTCGTTTATTTTCACCACATGGCTTAGTACTTTACTGCTACTTAATATATTGTATGTGTTTTTTTTTATTTAATATTAAATTTATATCAAACTCTTAATTTGGTTTAATGTAACCAAACTCCATATTCTGTTAATTATCATAAATGTCGCGACAGTACAGACAGTAAAGCATAGTTTTTCAGGTACTGATTAAGAATTTCACGAAATTTCATGAAGCTGTTCCTTTTAAAACTCTTGGTAATCACCTGATGTGCTTAATAATACATTCTAATCCGAAGTAAACACAACCATTTATTCGACAAATAAAAAAAACATTTAAATACTATGTTCATTCGTTTTCGAACCGCCACTTTAACGCAACACAATTTGAAGGTAACTTTGAAAGAACCCCTATTACCTAATAAATCACGTCCATGATATCCTAAGAAAACATCCGACCTTCGTCACAGTTAACAGGTGATACGAGACGTAACACATTCGAATCGGCAAACAGCCTGCCGCCGCAATAAGTCACAATAGACGAGAAATAATATCGTCCGACTAATCCCTTTTTCGTTACCGACGCGCCATATTTCATTCTGGCAGCCATTGTCAATAGCACCGAGGTCAGAGGCAAATAGAAAAGAACGACGTCACTTTTGTTGCTTTTTTTACTATACTTAAACGAAATAGGTGGACAGGGTTACCACACATGAACTGGAAATAATGTATCACACATAATTAAAAAAAAAATTCAAAGATACATGTCACGTAAGAACGACAGTGGTTCTGAACACTGTTGTTAAGGTTAAGAATAAAATGAACAAGTTAAGGTGTAAGTTTATTTGTACTTTGGGTACACTAAAAAAAAAATTACAGTAGGAAAAATTTTATGGTAACCCTATAGTTGTCTGAACACGCCGCCTTTTAAGATTGGAATCGTTTTTTCCTTTTCTCATCTTTTTATTAATATACTACGTCGGTCACTGCCCATCAGTTCTACTTTTTTATTGTTTTTAACGCTGCAGGTCTTATGATAATGTATCATTTAAACTTCTTTACATCTAGTTATAAATGTAATGATAATATTTACTCGCGCCGCTTTGTTAGTGTGTATAATTGTTATGTAATAAATAAAAATAAAAAATAAGTGTAGTTTGAATTTGTAACTAAATATCACTTTAAATAACTAAACGCAAAAATTGTGAAGTTGTCGTAATGTCTAATGTAAATTTTATGTAATGAACACGCTGTTTAAATGTTTGCAAAATCTCTAATATAAATATGAAACAGTAAAAATTTAAACTACCAACTCGGTAATAAAGAGAACTAAAGAACCGACATTAGCACATATATTTTTAAAATGTTATACCACATAAATGAATGAAATAAAAATATTGCGAAAAATCAAAAAAGTTAACACTTCGTTTTTTCGATGATATTCAATAATTTGTTTATTTACTTACTATTACACGATATGTTTACTGTGAAATGCCATAGACCTTATCTTCCAGAATATCATTATGTGGTCTAGAGAATGAATGACATATTACAGATATAAAGTAAAAGTAAATAGAAAATCAAGCTTTAATCTATAGTGGATATAATACGTTGACTTAGCTATACAAAATTATTGCATAAATATAAGCAATGTACCACAAAAGTTAGCATATACACATCGATTACAGCATCACCGTAACACGAGATCTGACCGAGATCAAGTAAGCAATTAGACGTTGCCAATCTGAAAGGATATTGTCAATTGACCCTATAGTTGACTTTTCAATTGGTACCCGCTTCACTTGCATATTTGACGCGAACTAAATTACTATGGTGTGGAGTATGAACGCTTCGAGCTATTCACGCATACATTAACAACATCTAAGATTTTGAATTTATCATTAATATAATATTACAGTATACGGAATATGATTTTTTATCCGTCTAAAAGTATTATAATAATAAATAAATTATTATTGATAAAAATGTTATATTTATTTTTTATGTATATTAATGTCACAAACAAAATTTTTATCAAAATTACAAATTACTTTCAAAATACTTCATTTATACAGAACTATATAATCGCATGTAAAAAAATACTCTTAATATGCTTATGCTAAAAAACGTTATAAAAAATTTTCGTTGGTTTTACTATTTATTCCGAAAAATCTTCAAAATGGTTGAAAAAAATTTTAGTGAGACATTTAGTAAATGCAAACAAAAAGTCATTAATGATTTTAGTACAAATAAATTTGTAACTTTCTTCATACAATGGCAACATAAATATGATGCACGTCGCTTGAGGCTGTCGTAAAATATCGTGTGAATTGTGATGGTATCACAGAAAATTGTTATAAATTTTCGATTTAATTTTTTGATTGTATACACATTTTGAAAAGTAAAAATAGTAAAAAAAACAATATAAAATTATGAACATGTTTAAAAGACTAACATAATATATATATTTTTTTCTTTAGTGCAGTTTTGGACAATGAGCAACTTTTATTATTGATCGTATAATAGAAAGGACCCTTGTTCTTTGTTTTGATTGTTCCTTCATTGTCGCACTATAATGAAAGAAGATAATACTCATACTAGCCATGGATGACTAAATGGATTAAAAAAAAACTATTTTTATAATTAACTTAGTACAAATGATTATTGTATATTCTAAATTAAATGACTATCAACTTGAAATAAAAAAAACTTTTATAGTAAATATTTTAGTTTTTTTTTAATTTGCACTCAATTCTTCTTCCATTTCTATCGCTTTCGAATTTTTTTAATTTTAATTTCTCGACTACATCGTTTATAATTGAATAATTTTTGATAAATATAGTGGTTACTCCTGTTATTTATAAAAATGATACTGTATTGTTCATAACGGAGTTCACCATTCCGCCTCAATTAACAATATGAATAACATTGTTACGATTATTGGAAAAACGGAACAAAGCGAACAGTAATTGTAAAGGGTCAGCAGCGCTTCAATTGACAATTGGTACATAATGAAGTCACGGTGTACCGCATAAGGAAAAACAAATACCTACCGTTGCGACACACAAAACTTTAAAATACGAAACGCATACATTTGTTTTTGCACTGCACGCACCACTTTGGTTGTATATATAAGGTTTTATGAAAAATAACATACAATAAAATTCAGTTTTGATAATGTTTAAAGTTATATTTAACAGAATCAAAAAGTCCTCAAGTGAACCTTACGGTACAAAAAATTATCGTGAATCTGAGATGTGAAAATTATCCTACAAAGAACTCATCGAATTGAAATTAAGTTATGTGATAATAAGGACTTAAATGGTGAAGCGGGTCGTTAGTAACGAGACTGTAGCGAATGATTATTAGAGACTCTTAGCTAGCCCAGCGGTATCGGTGGAAATCCTGACTCCACAATTTATATGGCTTTAGAACCACAACAGGGAACTCCGTAATTCAATGAAAACCGTTAGCCGTTGAGCTACGAAGGCATTTATTCAAGGAAAAATATTTCTACCAAGCTCATCATATATTATTAAATTTTGGTATGAGATAATCTCAATGTTAATGCATTTAAATCCTATAATTAATTAGTGTTTAATATTGCCAAATTAAAACCGATTAAATTTCTTGTAATAAAAATGTTATGTAGCAAAGAATATTAACTGTACCGTCCCTTAAATACCCTAATGAATAACCTATTAAGAATACAACACATCAAATAATCACGGTACTTAAAAGCCTTTAATTAAGACATTGAAAATAATAGCCGATGATAGTAGAGTCGAATCTGAATTTGATGAAAATTATATGTTAAATTTATTTAATTTGTCATATAATTTTCAGTTTTAATATCATTACCTTCATGTAAACTTAATTAAATTACTAATTGATATTCCCACAAACTGGATCACAAGTTAAACAGTGCAACGGACTATTTGGAGCAAGTGGCCAGTTCCGAGAAGCAATGCTCTCGGCTAGGAGCCAAACAAATGCCGCTTCAACGTGAACTTTGTTACATAGACGCTAATTAACAACAGTTTATTGCGTTCTAATGAAAACAAACTGTCGTTTATTCTATAGGTGTCGAATTCTGCGATTTCGACGGAGAAATTAGCAGATCATATTACAAGTAATAAATAGGACGTAAGGCATACATGGATTAGCATTCGTAAATAACGTCACACAAAAAAGTATTCATTTCATTTTTGTCGGCGTGTACAGTGACTAAATTCTTATTATTATGACTTAATATAGCTAATATCTATTTAAATAAAATCCCTAATTCACAGGCAAAAGACAATGAAAAATCAGTCAATAATATATTGTTGTTGATTTGCCGGGAGCTAAATTATGTAAAGTTTTAACACCATTTAAAAATTGACACCAAAACAAAAATGTATAGTGAGATTTCTTCGCCATATTCAGCTGTATTGTTTTTCGTTAATACTAGTTAGGATTTTTACACAACGCCATTTTGCGCTCGTCACCTTGAAACACGTATGACGATTACACGATATGCGTATAAGTAATCCTGATCGTTGTATGTAAACTGACACCGGACATCGAACACGTTGTCAACGAATCTTCATATCAAACTTAAAAAAAAAAACTAATGTGAGTTAAATTTTTAAATTAAGCATTATTATCGGATTATGCACAGCTATAATTTCGTTACACGCGAGACGCCGGCCACGCAAGACGGTGTGACGTAATCCGCAAACGTGTTCTAGATAAATTTCAATATTTGCATTACAAGCATATAAAAATCATACGTTAAATATTTTCCTGTATAAATCAATTTAAAGAATCTATGAAAGTAATTCAACGTACTAAAGACATTACTATTTGACGGGTGAGAAACGTAAAAAGAAAGGGTAAATATTTTAAAGAATAAGAACGACAATCGTCGTTATTTATGGCGAAAGAAATGATATTACAAAATCTACGTTAAAGCTGCAAATTATTATTCGTAACTATGATATACAAATTTGACAAATTAGTAAGCCTTGGTGTATATACTCGTATATAACAAGGATATTATAATAAAGTCATTATATTTTTAAATCTTCATGTGTACATGTTAAAAGGACAGGCAAGACGAAGGGTGGTCGAATGGCGGTTATGTAGTTTATTTTCGGACCGACGCTCAAATTATAATCAGCAACTGATGGGAACTGGCAATAAAATACTGACCGACAACAGTAACAACTTTCTTTTTTTTTTCAGGGCATAAGTATTAAGACGATGGAAATACCAAGTGTAATGTCATATGTTACACGGATATAGATTTATTGTTACGTTTTCCTACTTTCACTGTTACACTATCATTAATATTTTACATTAGACAAATATGGTACAAGAATTTGAATATACAATTATTAATAAGTCGTTTATCTTAATTATAGATATGGATAATACTAGAAACAAATCAAAATACAAGGTCAAACAATTTTTGAAGACATGTTTCCGCTCCTTTTTAAATCGTTCATTCGTTTTAAATATGATATCACGTTTCAAATTTTAACCACTCACTACAAAAAAAAACCTTCATATAATGTTAGATCCATACGTTATAAACGTATTACATTACTACTATAACCAAAAAAAATCCTATTCCCCATTTCCCGCCAAATCACATGACATAATCTATGATGATATGCTAAAGCGGCGATTGTTTCTACGCTGACATAAACGAGTTAGGCGCGCCGTAAAATCGGTTGCTCAAAGGATAAATTCACACGAGATGAGAGAAGTGTCGAAGGGTTACCGATAGACAGTATGCGGCGGTCTGACGCAAATAACAGGTCCGGGCGATAGTCTAACTCGGCGTCTCGCAAAACTGGAACCGGCGCGCCCGCCCGGTCGGTTATTCGCAAATTAAACGGCGGCGACGACAACAAAGGATCGACCCTGTTTATGCTTTATTTATCGACCTCACGAGTAAAATTAAATATAGTCTACATTAACAATCGTTGAAGAAAAAACATTTCAACTACCTTACACAAATATAATTTTCGTTGTATTGAACTTAAAAACTTGATTTACAGACCTTCATTCATAGCTTTGATTTCGACTATGTGGCAAAAAAAGTTTCGTAAATCAGGTGTTAAAAATTTACAGTAAATGTGGACACAAGAGCAAACTAGTTTAATTGACATTTATACGATTAATATATTTGCTTTATTAAACAAAATTATTGTAATGCGTTCGCAACGGGGCCTAAATTCACCGTCTGCACAACAGGACAGGCTTGCTTTTGTGCTAAATTCCATCGGACGGACTGAGCCTCCGGTAGTACACGAATCATTACCGCGTTATAGAAATTGACACTTTTACGCAGTACACATGAAAATTCTCTTACATGAATAAAAATGTAAATAGATTGGTTATTTACAATAGTCGCCGTGTACCACCGAGACCCCATCCCGTCCCGTAGAGCCGACAAGAATGTACCACCGGTGATACATCCCGTCGCGAACACAAAGTAAATATGTAAACGAACCATTTACACAATTAAAGAATATAATAAATATCAATAAGTAAACAGAAAATATAATAGCCGTTATTTTTTTAGTATAATATTTCGAAATAAAATGGTGTCGGAAAAAAAATCGACATTCGAACACATTATGTCATAGACTAAAATCTAATTGAATTATCAATATGATGCAACTCGTAATAAATAAAAATATTTAGAATTTATCTATTGTTAACCGACAATGGATTACGAAATCATAACATTTAAAAATTAGATGTCGTAATTATAAAACATCTGCCTAAATTGTCTTAACGGTGAATAACAATGATGTATTGGCAATCAAAATGTCATTTACACTAGATACGATATGATACAGGCGATTACTGGCAGTTGAGGTCGGAATAAGGAGGTCAGTAATGTAGGAGCATGTTGTCGACCAAGGTGTGTAAATGTGACACAACAAATAGTTTAATATTATATGATTAAATCTATATAAACAAGATTCTGTGTGTGTTAGAATTAATTCTAAATTTTACGTCGTAACATTTCGACATTAGATAAGTTTTCATGCCACTTCTGAGAATGACTTTCGATTATTACTCTTGCTGATGGTATAATGTATATAATATATATTATATATATTAACCAGATTTTGATTTCAATGAAAATTCTTCAGAAATATAATATTAGTATTAGTCGAGTATCAAAGTGTAAACATCATAAATAAAATGCTGCACTAATTAACACTAACCTATATCATTCAGCCGTAAATAGAAACTGTTGCCATTAATGACCTATTGTGAAATGCAAACTGCAGGGGCACATTAAAACGTAACAATAGTGCCGTGGGAGCCTGGTGACTCAAATTGGAAGGGGTCAAGAATTAACCGAGTGATACAATGAACTGAATGTTACAATAAATGTTGTTTTGCATAATTACGTCGTTCGCGTAATATTACGCTTTATGCAACGATTGTTTGATATTTTTTTTTATAACAAAATTTATGAATTCGAAACCAGTTATCACATCTTAAGCCTTGCAATATAGCTTTGACGAAGCTTTAGTGATATTCGTCTCATAGTAATACGCCATACTGATGGAAGTATAGGTGTAGTTAAGATTTTCTGCATACGCTTCATATTGTGCGCGTCGCTCGTGGACAGACGGACTGGCCTCATTAAATTAGAAATTTCATTAACTACGCTTTCTTTAAGGAACATTATTATCTGCAAAGCACGGTAGATTATTCAAATAAAGGTACCTTAATGAAAAAAATTATTTAGTGAGAAATAAAAATTATTTATAGGCAGCCATTATTAACGGGTTCTTACTGTGTTAAAGTATACTGTAATATACCTCAACCTTGATATTGGTATGAAGTCACCAAAGATCAAATGTACAGATAGCAATTGTTATCGGCGGTTAAAGGAAATTCCAGCAACAAATGAATTGTTCATCGGTTAAAGTCGTATATAAACAGAGACCATTTGTCAGAAGTAGAAAACTACTTAGATAAAGATCCTTTATTATAGTAAATATTTCCCACTGCAGTCATACTACTTATGAATTCCTACAAAGTGAGATCACGAAGGTAACATATGAAGTCATAAACCATATTTTGATCTATTTTCGTAATTTAGACCAATAAAATTCGTCTATTATACTGATTGTTTCATAAGTATTTTAAGGTATTCAGTCCAGAAGTTAGGAGTAGCAGTATTCACGTATTGAAAGGGTGTTAACTGTAAAATTCCAATATGAACTATTGCTTTCTCAATAAAATACCAATAGTATCAATCGTAAAATATTTTTTTAAATTTTAAGAGAAACTAATATAAATCTATTGCCATCCTTTATATTAGATAATATGTCTTAATCACTTTATCTACCTTTCTTGTATATTTGATTTAAAACTTAAAGACGTAAAATAATGAAAATCACTTGTCTAATAAGATACAAGTTGTCCTAAAGACAATAGCACTAAAATCCGAAGCCGAGGTTATAATGAAATATCTATCAGATATTGCGATATTTAATTTTTTGAAATTGAGATATCGAAATAAATTGCAAAAACCCGTTCTCGCGTAATCAAAATTAGATAACTGTCATGAAAGCTTTCACTACTCAGTAACTGATTTCACTTTCGCCAGCCAATAATATTATTTTACACTTGCATTAGAGGAAATGTATCGACAATATCTGAACCGGTCATTTAGTTTTCTTGAATCCTCCGCGAATGTAAACGTACTTATTATAAATAGATATGACGTAATTTTTATAACACCGTGGTTTTATAAAATCACCATACTGTAAAAATTTAAACCTTTTCTAACAAAATGGAAATATTAAAAAAAAACTTTGAGTTTATTTTTGCTTTATGTCAACAGGTTCAGGTTTTTTTCACAAATCATCTGCTGCATTATACAATAGTAATGAAATGGAAATTGTCTTTTCATCAAAGCTGTACACTAGAAACGAATACACTCTTGTCATTCAACATATTTTGTGAGTTGTATACTGATATACTACTCACAAAATATGTTGAATCTCATGTTACGCTCTCAGTACTGAAACACCACTGTTAATGCTTCTAACGGGTATGGATTTATGGCATAGTTTAATGACTATCCGTAAATATCTGCAACACTCATTCAACCGATGAACTGCTAACCCAATTACCACACTAATTCATTTTCGACATTCCAAGACGCCATAAATTTGGCACTAATTCAAATATTTTTTACGCTTAAATGTCGCACGAGCGTCTAAGACCGAAAATGACTATACTACAAACATATTGTAAAATAATATGATGATGTAATCGCTTAAATAAATTTGTAACATTCTCACCACATTTATTGGTTTTTATTAGTAAATAAATAATAGAAAGCGACATAAGATAAACGCTTAAAAAGCAATTGATCTAGCAAGTAGTACATAATAGTACTGAAGAAAATAATATTAGGACACGTCGCTTAATGTCTTTCATAAATAATAAATAAATATCTTGGACATTTTTCAAACATAGTACTCTAATCCCTAGATAGGTAGCTGGTAGCTAAGCAGCATATGTAGTATAGGTTATCAGGGACCGACATACATACATCGGTATTTAAAATTAATACTTCGATATATTAACAACTAGGCACAGAATAAACACAAATGTTGATCATATGAATGTTTGTCCACAATTGGGAATCCAACCCGTCACTCCCAGTGTAGGAGGCAGGGTTGTTACCATTACACCAAAGGACCAGTGAAATTATTACTCGTATTTTATGAATGTTTATTCCGTGGCTTAAACAATAAGATCTTAATTATTTTCTTTACCTCAACCAAGATATATTATTCCAAACATATGTTTTAAAATTAGTATACAACAACAATACTGCATTGTGCTCCATTTGCTTTGCCACAAGCCATGATAAAAGTAGGTCGCAACTATTAACAGCTGTGAGATACGAGAGACCGCGCTGTTCGCAATTCTTTTACCCTACTTCCTTGGTATGTACTATTAGTATTGCCTGTTCTCATGTATGGTGAAATTAATAGTAGATTTTTTTTATCGATAATTGTTGACACTTGACCTCTTTTTGACACGATGTAGGGACAACGAGGCCATAGATGGAGAAGCGAGACTGCATGAGGGTAGTAGTTAGACAGGCGGATTCGACAATTAGACAGGCGATTACGTATTCATGTGGCCCATGAATCATACCCGGGATCTCCGTGTTACCAGGCAAGCTCTGAACCACTGCCTCACGGAGTCGGTCAAAAGAATCAAAATTGTAAGAGCTTAATTATAATCTATTGCTAAGAAAATGTTTTTTTCGGAGAAAATCCTAACATTATAAAATAGTACCTCTAGATTATGGGACATTTTAAACGTAAAAGCAAAATTAAATAAAAAAAAATATATCGAAAATTTTATATTTACGTGTGCATCAGAATAGCGTTGGCAGTAGCTGTTAATAAACTGCTAGAAACAACAAATACAATCGAAACAATCAAACATTACTTCAAATCTAGAATTTATGGATAATGTACGATCTGATTCGACTATTTAAACTTAGAGTGAATGCTAATATAACAATAATTTATGCTTTAATTGTATGAATAAATTGAATAAACTTAAAATATACACATAAATAAACTATGGGTGATATTTAAATATTTCGACCCATAAAAGAGATGTTATAAATTATCTGCGTCTACCAACAACCTATGAAGCGATTAAACGGACTCGAATTTAATAATTTTTGTTCCAAAGGTAACTCGATAGAATGTGAAGAGAAAACTTATACTTTAGAACATTGTAAGCTCTTTCCTATATTCCGATGAATGGATGGGGAGGGCTATTACAAAAATGGAAGGCAATACAGAAAAGAGATCCTGTTCGTATTTAGCTTGTTATCAAATTTTAGGTTTTTATGTATGTTTTATATAATTTTATTCCAGCTGCGGACATTTACGGCCGGAACCTTATAACAGATCTGGTGACCCCGTTTAGAAGCAGTCGAGTAGTTAGATTTATTGCATGTAGGCCAGGTCCGGTGCAAGCAGGGCGAGCCGACTTAAGATGCGATTGACACACCGACGCCCCGTCGTCTACCGGATTTTGTTATTGCGACACCCGCGAACGGAACGCTCACAACTCACTTAAAAGTTCTACAAATGAATCACAGAACCAATCATGAACGATTCCCGTTAAGTCCACATAACATATAAACTTTTTTTTATAAATATATCTCTACATTGTGTTAACTTACCAATACGTACAATGTAATCCACAGTAAAAAAAATAAATGGAAATGAATCGTATCATATCAAGATTTCTAATATATGCAATTCTAGTATTGATATTTATAAAGGCAAAATCGCGTGCTGTCATTTCTGTGTTTTAAAAAAATTACCGTAATATAAACTACAAGGATTATTTATACACTCACACATATATATATATACTACAAGGATAATATGTTGCATTTATACAAATAAAAAAAAAATTAAATTATTATTTACTGTCACCTCACCATGATCCGATGGGTTTATAGAGATGTATTTTTAACAATACAATCTGCACGTGATGAAAAAAATTTAACCAAGTAATAAAATAATTTCTTTAACGACTAAGTCTTTTTATGAATTATGGCCGTTTTCTAATAATAACAATAAATATAGTTTGTTAAAAAAAAAAAAAGTTGCACGCGCCAACACGGACACAGGGCCATCAAACGGCGACAGGTGCGCCGCAACCGAGCCTAACTTGATGTCACTTTTATCGACCACCAAAAATCTCGAAATTTTATTTCGCCCCCATTCATCTGGTTTATAAGACAACCATACAACTTCCCGTTTTAATAATGCTTTAAAAATATTTGACGATCGATGTACAAAATATATAAGTAATTATTTTGTTTACCACAATATTTTTTTAGTATAGAAAGGATGATAATGAAATCAAAGTTATGTTTATATAATAACGTTTAAAAATCATGTGAAGTAAAAACAACGTGTATACATACGTTTTTAAAACTTGAGTTCTTCTGTTATTTTGGAAGAACAACTTAGCTAGTCTGTTTTGCGTAAAAAGAGGCACTGCTAAAACGAATGTCAAATAGTACGAGTATTACAACTTGTTTACTAGTTAAATTTTTTTATTAACAACTTTTTTGTTCTTTGTATAAACCACACACTATTTTACCCAGTGGTTTCATTTTCATGGTTATATTTTTTTTATGAAAAGATTATACCACGAAGTTTGTCCCCAAAAAAAAAATCAACCCTATGGGTTGTTAAATATAATATAAAAGGCCGATTGTAACCGATTATTTCCTGCTAAAACTGTTCTATTTTAATAATAATTTTCATAACAAGTTGTTATACCTCTGTATTGGTCCCGTAATAATTTAATAAATTTGATCCCAAGAGGGTGGAAAATAAGAAAATATATCAAACGTACAATCTCAATAATATAAGTGTACAGCAATGAGCAGCAATTATTCATCAATGCCTAGTGAATGTGCGGACATCGCATTATGATTCCACAGGGATAGATACGCATTCCAGGAGGTCGTTAAAGAAACCTCCCAACAAAGTCATTCATTAGCTGGAGTGCATTCTCTCACATACAATCATTCTTCCTGTCACAGACTTTACATACTTGCTAAGAAAAATGTATTTATATGTGTATATATACATACACAAACAAACATTTATAAACTTATCGCTAATTCTCTTCACGCAAACATCGTTAAGTAAATTAGATTCTTGTATTCATACAAATATTTTACACATTTAGGCCATTTCGTATATCAACAAACTGCAACGGAATTATTTGTATTATATTTACAACTATTAGAGAAAAGAATATAAAAACATTTTTTATTAGTTCGAAAGTTGCAGTTGCAGTAAGAGTTAGGTAATAATCCAACCATTTTCTAATATCATTAACAATTAATTTTCGTCATTACTATCTACCTATATATATTAGCAATTTCCAGGTAAGTATAAATAAACAACGTCAATCGTTTAAGATTTTAAAGAGTTCCTTATATTCTAATAAAGTGGTATGATAAATTCTTTTAAATATCATTAATGCGTGTGAAATTTAAATTTTTGAGACAATTTTTACAATACGTATTGTCTCCTGCTTGTGTCGATTTGTGTCAAATAATTCTAAAATTTACAAATACTTATTGCATAATAGTACAATATTATTATATTTATAATACTTTAATAATACAACCGACTAGTCCCAATAATGTAGATATTTAAATTAATGACATTGTTGATGTCAACGCATCATTGATCAAGTACCGTAAGTCATTTACTTCATTGGAGAAGACCGATTGCCCTACTTTTCTAAAGACTGGCTATGGTTCGTTGGAAAAGCAGCTGATAAAATAATAGGTTGTAAGTCGGCCCTGACACAGTTATTTAGCTCACACCGTTCGTCGTCTAAGATCTAATTGCGTAGAAATAGTAAGATTATGGATTAAAGCTAGGAAATAGAAGCAACAAGGAATTTACACTAACAACCTGTTCGTAACGGATCATGTGCATTTAAATCATTAACAAAAAGAAAGAAATAACTTTTTTAAACGTTTAAGAGTCCAACGGGTATGGAAAATAAATACTAGTCGAAGGAATGTTTTACTGATATTAAACACTATTTCATTTAAAAAAACAATTTTTTACACAATGTTTCCAAAACTAATTTAGTTTTTTTAACCACTGCATCATACCCAGGTGTTTATTTTTTGTAATTTCAATTACCTACCTACCTAATTAGTAAATAGACGAAAATATTTAAACTAATTGTTTATGATATTATATCTCTTTTCACTATTTCGACTGCTTTAAAAATATAAAATGTATTGCAGAGGTAAATTTTTACGGTATTTATAAAAATTGCCTCTGAAGAGGTTGAAGCATCCTAGCATATGTACCACATGCATGTTTTTGTCTCTTAAAATCGAAAAACGCTATTCACAACAAACGCCAATGATTCACTCGATGTTGGTACTAGATTTAATTATGATAAAAAAGTTTATATGAATGACTGTCAACATTTTTATTTTATAACGTAGATTAAAAAAAACTACATTTCACAACGAACATCTAATAAAAAATGTTAGAATTAGTTATGCATGTACAGAAATAATATTTCTAATACTCATACATCGCAGAATATGCTCATGTATATAAAGTATATATATATTTTAAACAAGCTGTTTGATCGAAAAAATGTTTCGAAATTAAACGATTGGTACCTTTTTGTGAGAAAAGTTGCTGATAAGCCATAATAATACAAGAAATTTACACAGCACTACACACTTTGCGCTCATCGCCGGTCATAACTTAAAGTGTAGTGAACCTGTGATATACTTTCACTAATTTTAGAACCTTTTGAAACAGAAATCAGAAATTTTGTAAATGGTACAGTACATAATATATTTTTATAAGTAACAATACGTTAAATGACCAATATTTAAGCTTGAATGCACGAAATCTTAAACATAAAACGGATTTGATGCGAAATAGCCTAATAGCAATTATTAAACCTTATTGCCAATCTATTTTTAACATTGGCAACGCTTGACTGTATATTTTATTTAGCGTATAAGATATATCCATTCCTCTATTATTTATTTAACTGCTTTTGTAATTTTAAGCCCTCGATTTCTTTTGAATCGATGTTTCTGTGTGAATATAAATATCATATGCAAAAAAAACTATATTTTTTTTTAAAGAGAAAAAAATTTAAAATTAAAATTATATATATAAGCGCTAGATCTAACATTTCCTTTCCTTCTTCGTCTTAGCGTTTTCCCGGTCTAGTTCAAGAACTAAGATAAGTAGCAAAGCGGACCCGCTTTCCTACTTCATCTTCCACTTTATCTTTGGCATCCTCTAGTATGAGAAAGATCAATGATAATGATCTTCGCGTTAGATGGAACACTGTCAGTTATAAATGAAATCTAAAACATACCTGTGTAAACTGTGAAGAAATTTTAGTGTGGTCTTCTTGGTAGACTTTGCGGGTTTTCCTTCGTTCTGTCATTAACGTGATAAGACGATCAAGGGCTCGAGATTCAAGAGCTTCGGCGTTGGCGCGAATCAAGCGACTAGTACTTTCCCATTCTTCTGTCATAGTGCGCCAAGCAGACGCTATAAGAGATCCTGAAATATAACAAAAAATATTAAATTTAATTGTAACAAATTGCTTCACATAAACGCATGAAGCGCATATTATTTTATGAGAAATTTAATGCTGTAATCGATACATGTAAATAACATTTTTTTTACTAACACACTTAAATCTGACAAAAACAGTTAAAAGGGAGTAAGACCAATAGTGGGATCTAAACAGATTGTATTATAGCTTTTTCCAAACTGACATTTTCTCTGCATTTTACAAATTATGTGCTATTGCGTCCACTTGTAATTAATAACAAACATAACGCGATAATGACAGAATTTTATGAAATCATGAATGCCAAAAAAATCTCACTTTTTTAACACTTATATTCAATTAATGGATGTAACAAAATTTAAAATTCTTTAATTAAATAACATTATACCTATTTTTGATGAATTTTTTATACATCAATACGTAATAATTTATAACGATGTTCATATAAAATCTATCCCTATAGTTATTATGCACTACGACAAAGATAAAAAATTATTTCCTTCGGTATGAAAACACCTCCCCTCTTACCCTACAAACTCGATTTTTTAGTCTGAGCAGAGAACACGCAGCATATACTTACTAAATAATAATTTTAGGTCAACAAATAATAAACTAAATTTATTTTAATAATTTAAATACAACATAAAAGTGGTGATATGCCAACATTCAATATACAAAAAAAAATATCAAGCACAAACGTTTTTTAAACATTATTCTAATGTTGTTTCTTTGTTCTTAAGAAAGCCTTTGTCCCTTTTGGTCCTCCGCATTTAAAGATACCGTTAGAATGGTTCATTCGTTACGTATCAGGAATGGAGATAAATATTAGTACACATGCTATATCCCGGTAGTCATTTAATAAAAAAAAACTAATCCCGTATTGATGTTTTAGTATGTTTGTAATCTTTTAATTATAGTTTACCATTCAGATCTTCGCATTTATCCATTTTCTGTCCTTGAGCAGCTGCGGCCGAAAGAGCGAGGGCGTATTCCCGGTCGCTCTTCATTTTTGCCAAGAGGCTTCTTTTCATCGTCTCCATAAGGCGTAGTTCAGCGTCCTGGCGCGCCAACAGCGCCTCGTGCGCCGCCCGCCCCGTCCCGCTTGATGCATAACCCATTATAAAAAACGAACCACTTTGCACTCAACCCACACACATCGCAACGTAAACACAACTCGATTCACATCACTCCCCGTTATCACTACACCGGGTTTTACGTCACCTCGCAATAACAAAATCGAATTTATTTCCAGTCAAAAACTAATATTGTACTCAACCAATCGGTTGTAAAATGGGAGCTTTTAACTTTTTTATTAGTAGCGCTGAGCTACGGCCGACCGTATAGCTAAATAAAAACACGGCGCAGCAAAAAAAAACGATTACGATGTTAAGCGTTTATAAGTTGCTAACGCGCCAACGATACGTCCGTTCTGCAAACGCGCGCGACGTAAATGCCATGTAAATGCTATGCCATCTGTCGATAGCCCGCGAGATCGAGTTTGTGTCCGTGTTGGCTCAGTCACCCAACAGCAATCGGAGATCTGGACAATCAAGGAGTCACAAAATATAGAACAATTTACTTAATTGTAATTTTTAAAAATCTCTATTTGTCTTTTTCTGCTTTTATTTGTTTATTTTATTGTGTAAACGAGTCCGCACTTATGAGCGGTAAATATATGATCCAATTAGAATATTAACATCTTCATTTTTATAAACGTATTCTTAAAAAAATATTTAATATATTATTACAAAGACATATTTCTTTACATAAAATTGTATTAGTATAGTAAGCATAAGCATCCATGGTTTTTAAACATTCAAGAATCGATAAAAATTTAATTCATTAAATCTTTAATAGGTGAAATGCTCAATTTCATGATCAAGCAGTTATCAAAAAATTATTTAATAATAAAGTATGTATTTATCTCACGTTATATGGAATTTTGATACCGGACTGTGACTTGATAAAAAATATAAAAAACAATAGAGGAAAATAAGAAGAGTGGAGTAACTTGTGTCTCTAGGCTGCGATAACTGTTCACGCAACTTCAGACGAGCTGAGTGCGTCTTTACCACCATAATTGTATAAAAAAGTACATTTGCCGGAAAAAGTAATAACTAGACGTCGTGTTATATCAAGAAGTTTATTAAAT